>JAMKCH010042752.1:0-13387 GCA_023653785.1 Ophioderma brevispina
AACTTCATAACTCGTAATAACATGATTATAGGGGCTCAGTTTTGATGTTTACACAAGCTTTGCAAATAGGCAGTGTACATGCAGGTTACATTTTTACACAGGTAGCAGGGCTAGGCATCCTGCTTGTTTATGGTCTAGTACCATAATAAACCTACGTACATAGAACAATCTCATTACATGATGCATCTTAAAGGGGGGGTACCCGTGCTGCGCCCAAAATACACAAAGTAAACATTACATAAAGTACATGTAAAGAGGTAGGGGAATACCGTGGCGGACAGCATAGTGTCACCAGGACGGGGGGGAAAAATAGGTGAGGATTGCGAACGGTCCGAAGTCCGCTACACAGTATAACTGTGTCCGAGACCCCGGTTGAAGACCAATTAAGTTCATAGGTCTCCTTTTGGTAAAACTTTTGCCTCAAAAGCTCAATTTTAGCCAAATTTCGGCTCCAAAAATCCGCAAATTTCACAAAATTTACAGTTCCTAAGACCCTACCTTTGGGACACAAGGTACCAAGCACCCAATTTCGGAAATTGGGCCGCAATCCCTACCTGAAAAAAAATATTAGAGCCACTCCTACAGGCGCAATCGTCTGATTTTAACTGTAATTCAAAAAGGCCCCCCCCCCCCCCCCTTCGTCGCCAAAGACGCCCCCCCGAAAATGGTTCCGAAAGGAACCAACACCAACCCAAACCCCTCCGGAAAAAGCGAAGCCGAGAACCGCGAAATTCTAGTTTTGTCAGTAAAAACATTTATCCATTGTCTTCAAAGACCCAAATTCCCTTCCTGCACCAGGAAGAGGCCGTTAATTCAGTGCCATCAGATTGCTCGAATCCCAATGGACATCCCACTGAGCATCACGAGATAATGTGCATTCTTCTTACCTGTATGGAAAAACAATGATCACAAAAAGCATGGAAACCTTAAAAATCTAAAACACTAAAAATAATTCTTCGTTATAAATTTATTTTTTTCGTGCTCAATAAAACTATAAATAAAATCTTTAAAATGTTTGAACTCTTTCCAGAGAAATTTCATGAGCGTAGACAAAGTAAACATTTAACAATGTTTACCTGTGGTGGGACAAAGGTCCGTTTAATTTAATGTCGTGTTGACATTTAAAGTACCTTAAAACTCACGCAAACTCGTGGAAACTTAAATTACTGTGCATTAGGAGTGACAATCATTCAATCAATTATAATTATACAACACGGTATCCATTCAATACCCAGTTGTGTGGTGTGGGTGGTGTTTTTGCGTGAATTTTAATAACATTAACACCCAAGTTTATTAATTTATTCCTAATCACAAACAAAAAACACCAGGTTGATTTTTAGTTAAATCGGTCCTGTTTGGAGCAGAAACAGAATACCCAAAATTGGCTTATCGGAGGAGTGTGTTTAAGCTAGTGTGGGCGACCATATTTTTTGGGGGGGGGATGGGGTGGGTGTTTTTGTTTATAACATCAAAAGGAAATTATTTTGGCCCTTCCTTAAGTTTCATTGGGGTAATGAGAAAAATTTGACCTTTCTTCTGATACCATCTCAATGTGATTGAACTGGGGGAGGTTGTTCGCGATTCGGGTAAACCCACCTTTAAGACAGATAATCTTTAAATTACAAATAACACAATTAATACGAATAACGGAAACGGTCAGAATCAGAGTGGACACAAAAATCATCGGCATGATTACAAATTTAAGTAGGCAAATTGCCTAGATGCATGCAAACTGTAAAATACGAAAACAAATGCGGATAGTATATTGGAACTGTAAGGACCGATGCGACGAAACAGAAAGACAGTGATCACAAACAAACAAAAGAAACAAACAACAAACAAACAAATGGACCCCAAATATAATTAGCAAACATATAGAAAAGGGAAAAATATGAAACGAAGAGAGAGAGAGAGAGGTCAAGCACGTATTGCACCAGCAAGAGATATTATACATAGGTAGAAAAAATAGGAAGAGGAAGGGTAAAGAAAGGAAGCAATCAGAGAAGAAAGACGTGTTCCAGAAGTTAGTAGTGGTGTAAGGAGAATTCATTATGTATTGCATGAGTTAATGTAATGTTGTTTGGAGACAAGTGTTGAATATTTTCTTATTGTGAATTCAGGTATTTGTGTTGTGGCCCCGTTAATAATAAATGCGAATGGAGATTCAGCTGCGCGCCTGTTTTAGCATTCCACCAAAGACAACTTTAAAAAAAAGCTGCAATGTGGCAACCAAACTAGCACTTCTCGTCCAATCTCATTCTGCAATGATTAGACCCGCAAAGCCCAACATGGAAAGTCGTCGATGGTATGATTGCTACAAGAAGGGTGCCGACCGATCTTCCTTTTCGCCATAATACCCAAGATTATGAAGAGATCTATTCTGTACCTGTTGGACTATGTGGCGTTATCTTAACACACAAAAACTGATGCCATTTGGTAGGCATTAGGTAGCATGGATATCGCCTTAATGTAGGTGGATTTGTTGCAACTCTGAAATCAGTTCTAGCAAGGATCTTCTTCAAACATGTCAAAAGGTAGAGTCAACAATTATGATGAACGGGGATATTGTGGCGTCCCGGGGCTTTCACCCACTTCGTGTCTGTTATGGGCTTTCTTAGTCTCATATACTCCAGTTGGTGGAATGTCATTTGATGCTTCATAGTTGATGGTTAGATGGTTAGTGAGTCATACCTTGCTGGAGTAGAGCTTCTGGGAGAAGTCTCTTCTTTGACGACGTATAGTAGTCCCTATCATAAATTACTATCACGTCCTCATCCATTGGTGAGCTTAGGTTGATTGCTTCAATTGTAACAATGGTGTCTTCCAAGGTTTTTGTATTTGTTGATGTTGCTGTTTGCGAATTTCATATTTCATGCACTTTCCTTTCTGATTGTTCTGTAAAGTTTAGAACAGTTAAGGCTTCCATCTAGATCTCAAGTATTCATTTGGTTAGCTCCAGCATCTCCTTCGACAATATTCGATGTTTTATATAAAACTCTCTCAGTCTCATATTTTCTTCCTGCAACTTTCGTTAGCAGTGTTGGAATGTATTTGCGAAGTTATCACTTGTGTCACTTACGTCGTGGTTTACAGAAGCGGCTTGGGGCCGACCGGGTATACCCTCGTCAGTCAAGAAGATATGGTATGGGTGCGCTTTATTCCGCTTTACAAAAGGCGATCTTCTGGCAAATCGAGTTGCGTGGCGTGCGTTTATAGGTGCTTGTCTTGTAATGTAAATGACGTAAATTTTTAATCTATACTTAGCACTTCAGAGTCGGCAGAACTGCGATTTGCACGGTCAGAAAGGGTTACCTGGTCGGCCTCTAGCCGCTTGTGTGGTTTACCCCATCATTTAAGATTTGGAAACGGTTCTCAACTCCAACTTGAACTTTAGGGCCTCATCCTAAAACTCTTGGGAAAAGGTGACCTCCCAGAACGACTCCCCATTTTACTGGACTGGAGTTTCATCCTATCGGGAGTCAGCGAAATTCGTAGCGTTTTACATGTAAAGATGAAGATTATCAATTGGTAGGCTTGTTATACTTGTAGTAGCATTGGTTCCTCTAGATAATGAAGTTGCATGTAACAACGAATGCCGATTGCATTGAGCCGCATTATTCACTGACGTGGTGGAAAGGATGTGTTACACATAATAACACGATTATTAATAGCAAAGTTATTTTTCAAAACTGAGCACAATCTTTAGATTGATTCGATAGGCTTGGACATCATGCCTCTTCATGTCGAGAAGCATTAAAACATGTTAAACAGAAGACAAGCAAAGCAAAAGAAAAGACTTACTATCTGTAAACTGCCTGGACACGTTTTGGTGCAATTATAGGGACGGAAGCATTTATTAGTGGCATTCATAAAACTCATGCCTTTTTCTGGAAAGCCACATCTGTGAAAGAATAAGCAAAAATATGCTTAATGATATAAAGAATACGATTCCTAGGGTTGCTTCCTTATACGATTTGACAGACTGAAATGCCGATATAGTCCGTATAGATATAGTCCGTTGGGAGCCATATTCCGGGCTCCATAGACGACAACGGAATAAAGTATATGAAACTAATGTTGCGTAAAGAGTCAACTAAATCGAGTGTCCTATTCTTTACCGTTAGCTACCGTTGTAGGTGGGCTAAAAGTTAGGTGTAGCAGTATTTTATAGTCCTCATATATAGTCCGGCTACAACGGTAAAGAATAGGGCACTCAATACAGTTGACTCTTCACGTAACATTAGTTTCACGCTTTTTTCCGTTATCGTCTATTGAGCCCGGAATTCGGAATGTCAGTGGCTCCGGGCAGCCGGCAGATTACTTTCACACCGACTTCTACACCGGTATCATGAGAATGTGGTTGAACATAATCATTTAAAAATAATGATTATACAAATCCTCATTGACCCACATCCAAAATCTGTTTCCTACCTCTCTCACTCTATTCACTCTATTCTATATTAGCATTGTATGGTACAATATATCTGAAATGTTTCGGAGATTCCGAAACAACCCTTAAGTCAGTTTGCTAAATTTGGTTAATTAGTAATAACAATTTGTTTTGAAACACAACTTAAAAATTTTACATATGTGACAGAAAAAAAGAAAAAGTAAATATAATTATATTAAAATTGACAATAGTGACAGATAAATTTAATATATGTTTTGATTTCTTTACAGCATATTTTTGTTAGAGTCATGTTCCTTTAGTTTTCACAAATTCGCAGCGAGTGTTTGAATACTGAGCGTTTACCTTGTAGGTGACTTTCCATCACATTGACAAGCTTCCAACATAAATTGAGGTTGCAGACACAAGTCACACCGGCATTTACGACCATTCTCATCTTCATGTACAAAAGATGTATCTGGATACCACTTGCTTGCTATGCAGTTTGGTTCCTGTTGTAAGTGGTAAAATTTTAACTTACGTAATCTTTACAGGTGCAACGAGAGATTTCACATAACAAGTGTCCCTAAAAATGTAAACATTCTGATTTTTGCACTAATGTAAAGCTTTCAATCAAAAATGTCCCATGTGAAAGGAGAGAAGCAGAGAAATATTTCTTTGGTACAAAAACTGTGAAATTTCTAATTTACTATAGGAGCAATTTACTAAAGTGAGCCTATGTTTTATATTGAAATTAAACAAAAGAAAATTGCCTTTTGTTTTCACTTTCAAGGCAATCTGTAGTCAAAGACACGGTAAAAAATCTATTAGTGGTCTTATCTATATGAAATTACTACATATGACACAATATATGGATGCCCCAAAATCTCTTCATCACCTTTAACAGATGTATAATGAGAGGATACAACTGTTTAAACAAAATGTCCGTAATTTACGAATATCTGGCAGCAGATTTCCAGTCATTTTTAGGGTATTTACCGAAATTTCTGTCAACTAACGGAACTTTTACATAATTTTACAGAGTTTGTCTCATTTATGGAAAAAAATAAATGTATTTTAACATAATTTTTCCGTAATTTAAAATTACGGAACCAAAAAAAAAAGTCCGGAAATATTGCTGCCAAAATTTTTGAAATATGTTCCGTAAATTAACATTTTTTAGCGATTTTTTATGTTTTTTGTTTTTTATTTTTATTGTTTTCTAAAACAGATTTTTTCCGTAAATTTACGGAAAATCTGTTTTCATAATTTACGGAAATTTTTTAACAGTGTATGAGCTTTTATGCTGACAGATATTACGGTCTTTCAAGGCAACGTAAGTTGGATCTTTGGATTTTGACTGCGAGGTCATAGATGAGAAGCTGTCGCTCTTGCTTCATTTTCAAACAACATGAACAAAATTTTTCAGGACGTGGTATATCATGGCCATTAACATGCAGCAACACAAATACATTTAAGACACCTACATCTGGCGGGCTTGATTAATACTAGTGATACTTCTGCTACTACTGCTACTGCTATCTGCCACTGATGACGATTAATAACGATGAAATGACGATGGCAACGATGATGTTGATTTTTTTTTGGTTGATAATGATATTGTGCTGCTGTTGCTGCTGCTGATTATGATGAGCAAGAGAAAAGGCTGCTGATGATGACAATGATATGAACTACCCACAACCAACCTAAAACACCATTTTGCCAGGTCCATTTTTAGAGGTCCAAATTTAGTTTGGCCCCGAGCTACAACATTTGTAACACTCTCAAGTAAAAAAGGTTTGAAGTGATTAAATATGTGACAGACTGACAGGACCCCTGAAACATACTTCTTAAGTGCCACAAATGGTGCTTTAAAGAGAGGGGGGCCAAGTTTGTACAGGGGTCAAATTTTTAATTGATCCATCGTGCTGAAAAGTATACTATTTTTTTGGTCCACCACACAATGATCAGGAAAGGACAGTTTGTAATTCTCCTACAACGTAAAGTTTAAATAAGAGTTATAGACTAAAAACAGCAATCACTGAACGGGGTCAATTTCGTTGTACAGGGGTCAAATTGCTCCGAAGTTGCTCCGATTTGGATCACAAAATGGTGCACATTATTGGTGTATGCTCATAAGGATCAAAATAAGGAATATTTTTTGATGGTCCCAAATGTTTGCTTAAGAAAGTAGGGGGGAAACAAGGTCAGCCCATTTGAATGCCTGGACGTGACCTTCTGTGCCCCCTACATCGGGTATAAGTTAGTTTAGACAGTCAAAACTATCCTTATTTTAAGCCTATGAACACCATCAATAATTTGCACCATTTGTTTATCTAAATCGTCGCAACTTTAAATTTGACCCCTGTACAACTGAAATTTGACCTTTTTAGTGATGCCTGTTTTTTAGCCTATAACTCTTAATCTTTAGGCTGTACATATTAAAACTATACCTTTCCTGATCCTTGTGGGTCGACAATACATGTATACTTTTTCAACATGATTGGATCAATTTAAGATTTGACCCCTGTAAAAACTTTGTCTGGCCCCCCCTCCTTAAGGCACCATTTGCTGCACTAAGAATCACGTTTTCACGGGTCCCTGTCAGTCTGTCAACTATTTAACCACTCAAACCTTTTGTACTAGAATGTGGTTACAAATGTCTGCTAGCTCCTGTGTTAAGTGTCCACATTCGTATAGAATATTGTAAAATTCGATGTATTAACGGGTTTCTCAAGACTTACCGGACCATCTTCCCAGCTGATAACACTCGGCCGTAAGTAGGTACCACCTGTAAAGATAAGTGAAAATTTTTTAATTGCTTTCTTGTAATCTCAATTTTGACTGAATGTGTACTTTATGTTGGGAAAATTGATCGCAATACAGAATTAACAATGGCTGGTTATAGCCAACTTTTTTTTGGGAACAAATTACTTAATCGATAATCAGCGTGGCACAGTGTCATAACTCAGGTGCCAATCTAGCAATGTACACTGCATACTTTTTCATATACTTACTGTAGGATAATTTTCAGAACCTTAAAAGTAAGGAGAAATTCTTAATTATCTCTTTACCATTAGAGATCAACTTACAAAAAGGTAATCAGAAAGTGTTAACAAAATGCTGTTTAATCACTTGAAATTTTGACCATTGTCAAAGTTTCGGCACCTCTACTGTGAAAACACTCCATTTAGTCTAACGTCACGTAGTCGATCAGAACAGTTCAAACAATCGCCAAAGGTGCCGGATTATTTTACAAATCGCAAGCTCAGTAAATATAACTCCTCTCATGTCAGAAAATCATTGAAATGCAATCTTCTTTAGGTAAACTAAGTCCAAGTAACGATCTGTATGCCCTGACAATTTTGTTAGATAAACTTGGCGACTTCTCGCCAGTGATTATTTAGTTGTATGTACTGAAATCTCCTTACCTTTAATTAATGAATAAGAGACCTGATACAGATGAATACAAAAAGACGACCTAGCCACAAGACTGCTCCTGGTATCTTGAAAATTATTTTTTTCATAACGATTTTCGTTTTAGTTCATCAAATTTGTCACGCAGATATAAACAATGCAGGGATTTTAATGACTCGGCGACAATATTATAAGGCACGTAAACAATAAATTACTACAAAGGTTATGTTTATTTGATTGCAGTTGTGTAACTAGTGTGATATGGCTATCAACTGTTCGTGGGTCTTATACACCATTTAAATCATTGCCGGTCACTTGACGTCACTCTATTTACTAACCGGGTTTACTTTCTACGATCTTCTGTACCATTGTCTTAGTGTGATTTGTGCATATGAATCTACAGTTTACGTGTGGAATTCATCCTACGAAAAAACTTAAGGGTGGTATGGGGTCTGAAGCAGTGAAATTCGAAATGATTTTTCTTAATTTTCCTAAATAGTGGTATATACATGTTATATATCATATTGTAGCCCATGTCACCAAATTTTAAAATCCATAACAATTTTTGCTCGGTTGCCATGTTACCCCCGAAGGCCTCCGATGCTAAACACTAGAACGAATGAAACTAGATAACCCAACATGCTACTGGGACGAAACTTGGTGACAGATGCAGGAGTTAAATACGCAGTGAACCATGAAGGCGGAATTTTTATTACCGTTGCCATGGCAACCGGTAATCAACAATCGCTAATTTCATGGCGAATTTGAATTTTGGAAGACACAATTTGAAAATTCGGCCTTCAGGTACGTTCGCCTGTATTGTCTTAATATGTGTTGCCAAATTTGCATGTTCATACATGTAGCTTCTTAGTTACTTCGTTTCTCGTTTGGATTGTGTTGCGTTTTTAACGAAACGAGTTATAGGCCTCGAAACATTTAGACAAAATTGAGGGCGCTTTTTGATTTGGAATATTTGATGTGGAATTATTTTTTAAAATTCATTTTAACTGAATTATATCATAATATTATGAAAAAAAACAAAAGACTATTATTTTACTTTAAAATGTGATTAATTTTTAAAATAATTTTCTTAAAATCGCAGGGTGAGGAAACATAAAATACATAAAATCACTTACCCGGTGGACAGTTACTTACTTTAAATTATTGAAAGGAGCATATGATATTTATTTACTTCAACTTAGCCAAAATCAATGTGTTAATAGTTCATAAATAATAGCTTTAAGATATCTTATATCTAACGCCCTTGAAATTTTTTGTCGCATGATAAATATGAGATGCTGCCTGTTGGCAATTTTGCGTACACTACTCACTTTGAACAGCTTATCTCGGACCGAATGTCCCATTGCGATCGCATAACAAGGCTTTTGTAGATTACACTCGACACAATTAAAAGCCATTGGGCATGATCTCATTTCTGATTAGAACAATTTTGTTATCCATATTGCGGACCCCATCCTCCCCCCCTATAAGATTTAATCACATATTATATGTTTAACAGAAGACTAATAAATAATGGTCTCGCGATTTAGTAAAGATTGACGACGTTTTGTGGGATTACGGTGCCAGTGCAACGTTTAAAAGAGGCCTAAAATGACTAAAAAGAAATCGTGTGATAAATAACACAAATTCCCCCTTCCCCCTTTCTGATTCAATTAGCTTGTCTCTATCTCTGTTGACACCCGGGGGCGCGCGCCCCCTTGGTGCGCGCGATTTTTAAATTTTTATATTTTTAGTCGAGATTTCGTTTTTCTACGTTTCAAGCCTGGTTTTAAACAAATGACGACGTCTTATTTGGTGATTTTCGTGGCCACCCCGAGTGAGGAGGCCCTAAACAAGTCAGACATGCCCTCTGTATTTCAACCTATGGCCGCTAGGCAAAATAAAAAGAAAAAAGAAGATCAGGGAATTGCAGAGGCTGCTATGCGCAAAAAAATTAATGAATCTGCATTCCAGATACAAGCTTCATTAGCTTAGACCAGTGTTTGTGACTTGGAAAAGTATTAATTTTGCAACTTAAATTGGTTTTCATGTGGTCGACCACATGTGGTACGTATTTGGAGACATAATCATAAAAGAAACTTTCCTGAGCTTGAACACTTTCACGGGACAAATCTTCCTACTTCCGTTGATGAACGCAAGTGGTCTATGGACCCCCTGCATCACTTTCCCGAAAGATTTTTTGTTTTGCACGAAATTTATATCACACACGCAGGGGGGTCACAATGACAAATTAGGCAATGGTGACATTAGAATTCCACAAAGAAACCTTTTTAAATTGGGCAAAACATTATTTTCACATTCTGAAAAAAGGATACACAAATTAACACGAATTCGTTTCCACAAAATATATGTACATTGAAAAGTTCTTAATACGTGTCTGAATGTACAATCTTACCTATATTTAACACCAATGATGTCTGTTTTTTAATATGTATATTTTTGGTAGGGGAATTGTCTGCGTGTAACTTCCCATTGGTTTGTAAGTGGCGTGATGAGATGTGGCACAATCAAAGTGATCGCTATCAGCATATAAAGGGTTAATAGCTTGAATTTATATGATTACGATAAATATTTATAAGAGGAAAGTTTCTTAATTTAATATTTGCCGATACTCCCGTTGGTGGACATGGGGTTCGACGGCACGCACTATTATCTAAACGGGCGCGATAGATTTTAATATTTTTTTCATTGAAAAAATGCGGATTACAAAAGTTAACAAAAAAATAGAGAATACCCCGATATGATCGGTTATTACTTGAAATCGGATCTGACCGGTTTATCGGCCAAATCTCATTTTTACCGATTTTCTATACCGATTAAAATACAGGAATATCAAAAAGGTCCAAACTTGAATTAAAAGTTCCAAACCGATGGCCAAACGGTGAAAATAATCAAAATTGAAACATCAATTTATTATTTTATTGTACTCAGCGTTGTATGTTGTTCCCAGTGGTTTAGTGGTTTACCTAAAACAAATTCTGCTACTTTTTGGCAGCTTCTGGCGTCGAAAACGCGATGTTACGCAAAAAAAAATTACAGAAAAAAATAGGAATCGGAATGAACCGATTTGAAATTTTAAAATCTGTATAACTCGGTATAAACGATACTAGGGTGATCGGTTAGACACTAATAGAATTAAAAAAAAAACGGGCGGTTGGAAAAAGAATTCATTTTTACATCAATCAGATTTTCATTTGATTTTTGATGATTAAAACGTATGCCATTTGGTGTATGTCATGGACAGTGGGCCGTAACCAGCTTTGTTCAGGAGGGCAAAGGGGGGGCACATGGATTTTCAGGGTGGGCAGGCAAACGCATATATTAAAATATTTGTTAGTATAGATATGGCCATGCTAAATCATTAATTTTTCAGGGGGGCAAGAGGGGGGCAAATTCCCCACAGGGGCGGCAGCTGACCCCCTGACCCCTCTGTACGCCCCTGTTAATGGAGTACGATGGCGCATCACCATTATGTTCATTTTTTCGTTCAAAGGGCCTAATAATTTTCGCAACTGCGCAATAATCCCGCGGCAATAATCTAACACAAATATTTTGTGACAATAAAAAATTATTTCCAGCAGGCACCCTGGGCGTTTTTATTGGAGCATTTACAGGCATTGTTTACTGAGGAAAATTTTCATAAAAACATAAGGATCCCAAATAGACATTTTTAGCCTAAAACTAGTAATTTGACAGTCAATGGCAAATATGGTTTGCAACTGTTTTGACCCACCATTTGGCCCGTTTAAGCCATTCGGGGAATCCCTTAAAAAATAAAAAACGGACATTTCGCATTTAATTAAGTTTTTGGACTACCTTCGGGAATACGGCGGTCCGGAAAAGTGTGTAGTCTGACTACACGCTTGCCCCCCCCCCCCTCTTGCCCCCCCCTGAAAATATGTGATTTACATAGGCCATATACTATATAACAAATTTTAATAGATGTTTCCCCCCCCCCCCCCCCTGAAAAATCATGTGCCCCCCCCCCCCTTTGCCCCTCCTGAAAAAAAAAGCTGGTTACGACACTGCATGAAACATCATACACCAAATGGCATCATAAGTTTCAGAACAAATCAAATGAAAAATCATGGAATGATTTTGCTAAAAATGAGATTTCGTTTTTTCACCCCGTTTTTTTAATGTCTAATCAACTGAACGTTATAATACATTCTTGTTAAAAATATCGGTAACAGGACAGACATACAACATACGACGGTAAAAAAACCCAAAAGTCGCCCAAAATTCGCCCAAATGGATTTGATTGATCGGAAAAATGTTTGATCAGCCACGTTTGGGGAGACGAATAGGCTTCAGAGACTGATTTGTTAAATAATAACAAGCGACCTCGTTTCATTCCTCGTGGTTTCAAGGTCGGGTATTTAATCCTACATCTATCAAGGCTATGGTTTGAAATTCAGTGGTTTACCTGTACCGGTAGGCTTGACCTGTTCAGTGAACCTAAGGCAGTAATCTTACCTTGAAGTAGGGATAAAAGAAAGACTGACAACAAACATCTTCGGGCGGGCACCGCTACGAAACAAGGGGATCAACGGAGCGATACGTGCAGAATTGATGGGCGATCATGCGATGGCATGAGCATGAGTAACGGTTTTGGAGTTCCGACAGGTTAGACAAAATTTGTTGTGATCTGAAAGCAAGACGATTGTAGTCTCATTCATGGTAGTACCCTATACTGCCTTTTCGGTGTCTATAATCGGAATAACCTGACTGAGGCTCAGCCATGAGCGATGGTTTTGTACTCTGTATCAGGCTCAGCTCCTTTGCTTTGGTTTGCTTTGGACTTTGTCACATGTGCAAACCTCAGCACACAAATCAGCACACACATGTCATGTAGTCCCAATAAATTGGGATTCACATGAGTTCTTTAACAGTATGCCTTTAACAGTCTGTATGTGAAAGTTACCAAAACATTTATGTGTATTAGCTATGCATTTTTGTTGTAGCCTTCAAATTTCGTACCACGGACGAAACATGTCGCGCCAATTTTCATTTAAACCGGTGCCTTTCACTACAACACTCTCTACCTCTATGCACCAGCTATACAATTTTAAATACAAGCTAAAGCTTTCATTAAGGCACTGGCCATACAAAATCAGGACTTAGTCATCGGTCAGAATCTTAAGTAAAAGTCTTGAAATTCATTAAATTCACTTCATAAAAAGTTGAAGATATTACGACTATCCTGTTGGTGATAAACTCTAAGGACTATTTCAAGGTGGAATCGGGTCAATATTTATTCGCATGAAGCGTGAAAATTATTGGAGAATGTGAGACAAAAATGTTGTCCTCTCAGTTACACACTATTTGGCATGACTCCTCCATTGGATTAAGTTAATGGCCTATGTAATTGTACATAAGGAGGAGTCATGCTCAGCACGACTAAATGTCATGTCAGCTAGGCCTCAGCAGCAGACTGGTTTGTGACCTTTCATTGTTACTGTTTATTTCATTTGACACTGAGAGCAGTTCAACCAAACATGCCAAATTAGGGGGCCTATAACAGTGGTGCGAACATTATGGATAATGTAGGCGCAAGGCCCC
>JAMKCH010042753.1:0-47236 GCA_023653785.1 Ophioderma brevispina
CGTGTAAGAACCGGGAGTAAGAACTCTTTATAAAGATTTTCACGCTGATGGGCAGGCCAAGGAAAAAGTGGTTGGACCTTAAGCCCCTGAGCTAGCTCTACATTTGTTATCCATCTCAGTACAAAGGTTGGAGTGTTAAATATGGTAACAGCAACTGACAGGGACCCATGAAATCATTCTTAAGTGCAACAAATGGTGCCTTAAGGAGAGGGGGACAAGGAGCAAAGTTTGTAAAGGGGTCAAATTTCTAAATTGATCCAATCATTTGAAAAGTATACCATGTTATTTGTCTAAACCACCAGGATTCAGAAAGGTGATATTTGTACTATCTACAACGTAAAGTTTCCGAGGTATAGGTCGAAAGCAATCGAAAAAAAAAAAGATAAAAGTGTCAATTGTACATGGGTCAATTTTAAAATTGCTCGATTTGGATAAAAAATGGTGCCAATTATTGGTGTAGCGCATAGGCATCAAAATAAGGAATAGGTTTGAGTGTCTCAAATGCTTTTTAAGAAAGTAGGAGGGAAACAAGGTCCAGGCGTTGACCGTCTTTGACCCTACATCGTAACTAAGCATTTAGACAGTCAAACTATTCCCCTATTTTAATCCTAAAAACTCCACCGATAATTTGCACCATTTTTATCTAAATCGGAGCCCCTTTAAATTTGACCCATGTCACACGCATTTATTGATTTTGCTGTTTTTTGCTTATAACTGTTAAACTTAAAACAGCTTGCGCATCAAACTCACTACCAAAGACAACAGAATACGGAATCGTGGGAGAGTGTTTATGCCATTAGCCAAAGCGACAAAGGATGTTCGGATAACGGCCAAGGTGGCGCCACCCCTTGGAAGTACATAATTCTTTCCGAATAATTCCTAAATTCTAGAATCATCTACATGTTGTTCTCACTTCGAGTATGTGCACATTCTCGAGAAAATTAATTCAATGTCATCTCAATTTATGCCCTGAATATCAGTGACTACGAAATGTACACCATGATTCATTACTCCAGCAAATAGGGGGGCTATTGATGAAGTAATCCGCTAGGTATTTAGAAGACCACGCTTCTCACAGATTACCTTTTTCGATCTGAAACTGCGAGCCATTGTTATTAGCCATGCCAACTGCAAGAAGATTGCAGGTGCTGTACCATCCCCCAACCCCCCCGAAGTTAGAGTTACTATTTTTTTTGGCATCATGACGTGGAATACAAATGATAGAATCGTCCTCTTTTCACGCATCAATAAAGTAGAGGGCTACTGTGTGTTCAATGGCTTTGAGGGTTGGAATCATACACCATTAGCTGCGAGTCATGGAAGGGTGTACATCTCTTGGTCCACGGATATTCAGGGAAAACAGGAGATGACATTTAAGTCATTTTCTTCACGAAAATGTGCACGACTAGAAGTGAGAACAACGCGAGAACTGATTTTAATTATTTTAGACAATTTATGTTAGCAAAATAGTACTTGTAAGGGTGTGTCACCTATTTTGTAAACGCGTTATGGGAATCTTGCCCGCTAGCTAGTTCGAGTTTTAAAATCATATGTGTTGCACACATTACATCCATCAAGTAACCTCACTGAAATTTTGAACTCTTTGCTCTCGAAGCAAATTTGGCTAATCACGAGAACACGGAACACTTTCTTCTAATTGCTTCAATCAACCTGTCCAGTACCGTACTCCCTACGGACGTGGCTAAATGATTATAATGGTGAACTTTAAAAATGGTATATTTCAGTGATAATGTTCAGCAAAAAATGTGGGACAAATTGATAAACACCATTTCCGAGCATCCCTTGTCAGTTGAGATAAATAGTATTGCTGCAACACACTAAAAACCACTTCAATATCCCCCATACACATCTATCCCGACATTTGAACGATTGCAATTCTCATTTAATATAACCTTGATGAACTAACGCAATTTAGCAAACTGACACATACACTTTATATCCGAAACCTGGACTAATACGTGCGTTGAATGGAGCACTGTATCGCAATCGACAAAAATCGATAATAGGTTTTGTGACCGGTTGTTTTCTTAAAGTGTCGATTAGACTGGGTCACAATTATATTTTTTAGAAAGTAAATGGCTAGAAATTCAATAAATTGGGGAGAATTTAGGTCATAATGGTCATAATTTTTTTTATTTTTTTTATTTTTTTTATTTTTTTTATTTTTTTTACCCTTTCCTTTTTTTTTTTTCCAACAAATCCTGCAAATTGGGGCTATTTTTTTTAATTGACCTATCTGGAATTTATGTCAAGAGATCCTCAGTAAACACCAATCATCCTATAGATAGATTTTTTTTCTAAAAAGTGTACCTTTTTATTAATCCAAACTGCAAAGAATCAAGGCCACTAAAATCATAGGTCTCCCATATTTCCCCTTAAATTTTTGAACCGGTAATATACCTTGGCGATGAAGTTTGCACCCTAAGCTTCCACTGCCCCATGCACTAAACGTTTTACCAACAATCGTATATGCCGTTCCCCTTAAGTGACAGGAGGAATTGTATGACAACTACCACGAACATTTCGAAGTTTATTGGATAAACAAGTAAAAAGAAAACCACAAATCTTTTTTTTTTAACTTTGCCTGACTATCGTAAGTGTCCCCATAGAAACACCGTGCTTTGACTTTCTGTCGTTCACCGACAGAAAGTACAAATCATCATCTTAACCTAAAGCTGGCGTATTCGGCTTATTTCAACTTCAGGGTGTTATCTAATACATTGAAAGCATTCCAAATATGCAAAAAACCCGGGGTCAAAAAAATTGGGGGCACTTTCCTTTTCTGGAATCTCATGTCTCTTTAAAAGACGTTGATTCACTTCGCTCGAAAGAGTCGAAATATTTGAAATTTTCAGGAAAGCTAAGTGGAAGGATAAGTCTATACAATTCTCAACATCAACTTTCCAGAGAGGAGAAAATGTTGTTGGAAATAAGTGTTCCCGTACGACGTAATACTAAAAATACCCGATTGGTCAATATTAGGTTGCTTTTGGGCGTATCATTTGCAGAGTAGTTTCGATACCTATGCTGTGTTACAGACCCTTGCAAAAATATGAATTTTGTATTTTGTTTCAAGATTTAAAGCAAAGTAACTGATAGTGCCTTTAATATTATTCGTCACCTTCAATTCAGGTTCTCCTAAAAATGTTCTGCATATAAAGTTATTTGATTAACGATTGAAAGTCTGGCAGAATCTTACTCTCATAAAATTCCCAGTTCGAAAATACTTCAACATATCAATTATACCAAGGGGTGGTCTTTTTCTACCTTTTCGCGTCCAATCATCATTTCCGACATATTATAAATTTGCGTGAGTATAATGTAAGAAAGCAGTTTTTCCTATATTACTTAGCGCCGGTTTACAGTCATTGTCAAGTGCCAGATAAATAGAAATGGCCCACTTCAATTGTTGTGTTACTTCGAGAATTTCATACAGTTTTTTAAGGTCAAGCTTACCTTCTAATGTTGTAATAGTATATTTTCTGTCCACTTTTCTAACAACCAGCAAATACAATAACTTTTGACCAATGTAAAGTATTGATAAGGCTATACGCTATACCTCATAAGGTTTTTTTTGGTTGTTTTTTTTTCATCTTTGTTTTTTTTTTTTTGATGTGTGTTTTTCTTCTTCTTTCTTTTTTATCAAAAGAAGAGTATCAGTATATGTTCAGAGTCCTTGTTTGGCCAGGTTGTTAGTTTCATTTTTGTTATATTTGTTTTAAACGTTGTATACAGCCAGAACAGAACTATTGCTGTATATGAAATTATTTTTCTTTCTCTCTCTTCTTCGTATAACCGCCTCTCTTTCCCACCTGCCATCTTTCCCTCCTCTCTCTGAGGCTTTAAGCGGCACTGCTGGCACATTCCAAAAAATATGAATATTGAAGTAACCTGAAATTTTCTTGAAATTTGCTCGGAAATGAATAGTCTACTCTATGAAGAATAGCTATATTTTACCATACGATACCACAAAACCATAGGGACATTATTCAGCGCGTAAAGATTCCAGGAATTTGGAGGCTAAGGCTAACGTTTAAGTTGCCGTAACTTAACGACCAAATGGTCTATATACGACGATCCGACGGGGCCATCCTCGAAGGACACCCTCTACGGAGGTCGGCCCAGTATTTACTACTGGGTGGCATCCTGGCCCGCCACTCACCAGTACAACATCGTGTCTCTTGAAAGTCGTCTCTCTCGCTCTCTTCTCTCTCCAAAATGTATATTTTTCTAGTTGACTGAATCATATATAGAGAAATAACATCATTTTATAGTACAATTTGGTTCACCAGTTCACCACTGGTCTTGCTCTGGATCTTACCATCTACATTGATAATGCACATGTTCTTTCGTTTGAACGACGTATCTACTTACTGTTTTAAAAACTGATCAAGATGTGTGTTTTGGTTCTCGGGCTGGCTTTATTGTTTTTTTTCTTTAATCCTTCGCATGCATCGATCATTGCCATTAATTGAAACTCTAAATTTAGGTAGCGAAAAACGCACCATTAATGGGTTTACTAAATGGTTGCCCCCGCAAAAGAACTTGCCCTTTTCTATTTTTGTGTTATAAATACTCATATTTTTTTATAGTTTTCTACACCAGCTTGGGCGATATGCTATTCAATTACCTGTTGCAGAGCAAGCTAAGAACACAATTTTCATTTGATATAACTTTCTTTTATTCTACCAAGGATCGCATATATATCTCAAGCAGAATGTTTAAATCAGATCACTATTTTTTACATAGATATTGTACAAAATATTCCCGTCATCTTGGAACGATAACGTGGTGTCCATAATCTCTAGAATATCAAGTACTTATATTATACATAATTCGATGGGATTAATTGAGATTTCTCTGTTGTAATTGTAATTAGAGAATAAGGAGGTAACGATCCTCGATGGCTCAATGGCATGAAATTACGCGGTTCGCTTCCCATATTGATTCATTTTTGTTTAATTTGTCGAACCTTTTCCAAGTACGAGATTATGCTCACCATATCACCTTTTATATTTCAAGTTGGATTTTTAAAAAACTATGTTTGCCAAGTTTTTATTTTTCTTTCTGGTTTATGCACAAATTATGACTACATTAACATTTTCCGACATACATAAATTGAACCATTCGATAAAAGATAACCAAGTAACCTTTAATACTCTCTAATGTAAACGAGTTTTAACATTTCACACCTCCCCAAAAAGATGGACTCTTGTAAAAACCCTTTCAAACTAGTGTTTGTACTTAAAAAGAGCGAATTGTCACTCATAAGGTGGATTTCCACTCGTTTTCGTGTTGCCGCCCATTTTCGTTAAACCTAATTCTCAAAAGGTTTTGTCCTTCGTTTAAAACCTCCTCACACTATGGAAATCCACTCTTTTTGAGTGCAAATTGTGCTCTTTTCAGTACAAACCAACTCATTTTGGAGTTGTTGTTCACTCTGTTACATTCCGAAAGTAGTTCTTCTTTCAGAACCCAAAGAATTGCTGATGATTTTATATTTAAATTGGAATTAAGGAGGCTTTTGGCTCATACGCTGATTTGTAATAGATTCCGAATCAAGTACTTAAAATGCATACATTAACAAAATATCCCGGAATAGTTTCAATGTCATTCAATGCACACAAATCTACTCCAAGCAGACAGTACCGATCTCGTTACTTGACTTTGAGGATTATATTATTACCATAAAGCAAACCTAACCAGCAACGGCCATGTTCCGACATGTTATTAAATCACATCGACAAAAAGCGAAGTTACTCAGGTAGCATATTTTGATGATCTTATAACAAATTAATGTAAGCCGCTGTAAAGAAAATTGCATTTCTCCTGACAGTCTATCCAATATAGCTTGCACATTAACAAATTATACGGAAGAAACCTGACCTTTGTGGACGAGGCCTATTGATGTAGTTTCACTAACAATGACAGATTTTCCGGTTGCTACACTAAGCGTATTGCGTTAGAGAAATCGATCTTGTTTGCCTAAACATTGCGCGGCCCTTCACCGTTATTTCTTTGTAAACTTTAATATGACATGTTTTTTGGAAAATATTTTATTGAGGCTAACTTTTCCCTTGTAAATTCCACCGCCTGTTACTTATTCAAAATGCTAAATTCTCAACATTTTGTGTTACTCTGAAAAATCACAATTGGTGAAGAAAAAAATACAATTTTGAAGACCTTCCATTCCATGGAATTGGACCTGAGAAAGTCATTGAAGTTGTTGTGATTGACTATTTTCCTGTCACTTTAAACAGTTTAATGCCCCATGGAGTAGCTAGTGATATGATGCAATATCAGCAAATGTAAGTAAAAAGTACATTTTCAATCAGTTTTTTGTTTACCTTTTTCTCGTTGTTTATGTAAAATGACACCGGAAACCAGGTCTGCAAATCTATCATTGTTGTCTGTATACTATAGCAACTTGATAACGAGATTGGGTCGCTCAATTTTATTGAATGATTGAACATTATGTATCATAATAATTAGATAATTGGTAAAAACATTATATTCCATCTATTCGCTGAGTTCCTTCAATAAGTGGGGCTACCTGAAAGCAAATCAGAACACTACCTCTCGATTGTGAACATCAACACAGACAATGGAACATCCCTTGGTCCGCCCAATGCTGGAGAATAATTCACAGTAGAACCTTGCGAATTCAGTAAAGCAGCCATACATTGCTGATCATATTTGAGAACCACTGTGTTTGGATACGATAAGAAGAATAATTTGTAAAAAAATAAACCATTTTTCCTAGTCAGTTTCATATTGATATTTTTAAAGAATATATACATGGCACCCATAAATGTTTTATAATGAAAACTTAATAACATAACAGGACCATGTATAATTTCTTTAACAGTCCATACTTTACACAAGGTCTGGTTTATATTTTACAATTGTTATAACAATATGAACCATATAACATTTCCAAACGTTTTGGTTACACTTCCAAGAACATGGTTTTCTTCACATTATTTTTGGCAAAATCTATCATTTAATAACATTTGAAATTGGTATGTCTTAATAAAAATATAAAGCACATCATAATGTTCAAATTATCATGATATTGTTTATATTTATAGTAGAGTTCAAAAAAGGTGTAAGATTTCTTGCATATTTTCATGAGAGTCATATTGATGCGAGGGTTCAATCCCTGGCAATGTGAGGCCTAGCTTTCGTGCCATACCAAACACTGGCGCCCATGTACCAAAGTTACTACTGCACTAATCGTATTCTGGAAACTGGTGAATTCATTGTACCTGATCTGTTTAATATAACAGCACTTGATTGCTCTACGCGGGATAACGATGAATATACGATTTTTGCAGTGTCAAAGATAAGTTATGCTCAAATACCAACGTTTTAATAATAATTGCTGATATTTTCAACCCATACGTCTAATTGAAACACCCAATCTTTGTCTTGAAATATTGTAATTTGAGGTCAAAGTATTAATTTAACAAGCATAGTACTGTACATTGCTATGAGTGTCATATTTTTTACTTGTGGCCATTACAATATTCCCCTAATACCTCTCTCTCACGTGAATGGACAGACCTAAAATCTTTAATGAGGTCTCACTAGTATTTTGCATCTACATAGTATTTATTTAATTAGTTTTCTTTGTATAAATCTTCACCTCTTAAAATTGAATACATTAGTAATGCCACCTTTTCTATAGGACTTACGGGTTGTCTGGTGGCCCTATGGTTATACCACACTACTCACTTATACCATTAGTCTTTGAGCATGTTTCTTTCACATTTAAAAAACTCTCACCCAGGCGAAATACAACAATATCACACCAAAGTGCAGCTAAAATCAAATTTTAAACATAGGTGACCAGATTTTTTTTTAGTTACGAATCATCTAACTTGCCGCGCGAGTAGATCGCCCAACAAAAGATTCTCTATAGTTGCTAAAGCTAGTAGTGGGCAAATCGAAGTGTGTCTATCTGTCACTTTCAATCAGCTTCTTTTCTACATTTTAATTGTTTCCCAATTCCTCTCTCTTCCTCATATGATAATAAAGGGATGATACAGTAGTTCAAGACTTGCTTCTTCAGTGATTTCGAGGTCGTGGTCACTGACAAATGAACCAGTTTGCCAACTGAACCCGGCCCTGTTGCATTCTTCTTTCACCTCTCGTGCTGTTTCACATTGTTGATCGAGATCCTTTTGGCCAAATAGGTGTAAATCCTCTCCCTCGTATGCCTATCCTTAACTGTTTATTATCAAATCACACCTGAACACACCTGAAGCGAATACAACACCGTAAACGCACTTTTGTGCTACAAAGACAATTTAGTCAGGCAATCATGCGGCCCAATCCCCCTTTCATAGAGCATACTCAACCCAAATCAACAAAAATTGGAACTTTGCCCCTTTTTTTTGGGCTTTTTTATTGGGGGAGGTGATGGCAAACCTCTTGCTGATCTCAGATATTCTCCATCTCCATACTGCTAGTGCCCCCCGCCTTTCCATTCAGCAAAACTCAAAACGTATAATTTGAATTAGGCTCTGTAACAGTAGATCATCACTTTGAGACTATTGGCATACTGGCACAGAGTTTAAATTGGTTACCCGTCTTGGTCTTTTTGCATCAAAAAGACTTTCTGGTCTTAAAAATTACATCTCCGCTAAATGCAAACAGTGCACATTCTGGGCACAAAATATGCGGCTATATACTTAAAAACATGCAATACAATGTGCATATACAGTATGAAGAACCCCGCATCTTAACAGTTTTCTCCAGAGGTTCTGTGACAGGATTACCCAGGATCAATAATGTAATGATATGTTGTGATGAACCATTATAACACTTGATAGTAATTGTGGAATCGAATCAAGGGACCTCTACTCAGCCATAGGCATGCCAACGTGTTATATTATCTTGAGGATTTTGCATACACTCTATATCATCTAAGACCAGGGAAATAATGATCCAATGTTCCATGAAAACAGTTGGGCAAGAAAAAAGCTAAAATAACAGTGTTGTTTAGAGAACACTTAAAGATTATGTGACATATTGGTTGAACAAAATATTACACTATTAACCGTAGCATGTTTCCATGTTCCTAGCACATTTTTTATCTGGAACATTTTTTACTATTGTGTACCACAATCCATTTTACTTAACCATGGGCAGTAATTCAGCTTGATGGGGTGTTGGGTGGGATGACTCTAACTTGATCCAACCAGAAAGAAATCACATTTTTGTCTTGCACATTTTACAAACTTTGAACGCCATTTGTTTTTAACCTCACAAATTGCGCATTCATAGGCCTAGCAGCTAGGATCATTGGGGTTGGGTATAGAACCGGGGGATTCTTCCTCACACAAATGGACCATACGGACGGAGGATTGCACAGACTCAGTCTCATTTTTTAGCCTTCTGGTATGTCAATGACCCTTTTTCATCCAATTTTGGTATAGCAATGGGTCATTTTTCAATATTTTCTCATTTTTGTTTGGAAAATTAGTCAAAATTTTTCTAAAAGTGTTTGGAAAATTAGTCATATTTCTTCAATCTGAAGTCAATTGTCCAAATTTGCTTAAATGTAAAACTTTTGAGAAAAAGTCAAATTTTGTTAATTGGCGCCAAAATGTGCATCTCCTAGGTATAGCTAATGGTCTCTTTTTTTGGCAAAATGGTATAGCTATGGTCCTACCCCCCCACATCAAACATTTGGCTCACA
This sequence comes from Ophioderma brevispina, assembly GCA_023653785.1. NCBI lineage: Eukaryota > Metazoa > Echinodermata > Ophiuroidea > Amphilepidida > Ophiodermatidae > Ophioderma > Ophioderma brevispina. The sequence goes on from JAMKCH010042753.1 coordinate 9,728, forward strand.
CTAAGATAACTAGTATACCTATTTTTGTCTCTGAAGTGCGATCACCGTAATAACGACGAATCTTTCCAATGAAATTGGATAGAAAACATCATCATTTTCTCTTACACATTTTCATAAAACACTTGGTTTACTTTACTATAACCCCTGGTATTAATAGCAGAAATAATGGGGTTGTGTAGGGTTTCATTCTACATTCAAGCAGATGTTTACAGATAACTGCATTGTGCAAAACCTTGAAGCCTAACTCAACTCTTGCTTGCGGTATGGGACTGGGTCCGCGTAAGGCAATTTTAATACATATTATTGTCCCTCTAATTATAGACAGACTGACAGGGACCCATGCAACGCGATTCTTAAGTGCCACAATGGTGCCTTAAGGAGAGGGGGACAAGGGCAAAGTTTGTACAGGGGTCAATTTCTAAATTGATCCATCATGTTGAAAAGTATAACATGTTTATTTGTCCTAACCACAAGGAATTCAGGAAGGTATAGTTTGTAATATCTCCACGTACAAAGTTTCAGAGTTATAGGTCAAAAACAGCAAAAATCAATAAAAAAGTGTCAATTGTACTGTGTCAATTTTAAATTGCTCCGATTGGATAAAAATGGTGCCAAATTATTGGTTGGAGCCATATGATCAAAATAAGAATAGTTTGAGTGTCTCAAATGCTGCTTAAGAACGTCACGGAAGGGAACAAGGTCAAGGCGGTGAGCCTTCTGTGCCCCTACATCGTAAACTCAGCATTTTAGACAGTTCAAAACTATTCCTTATTTATCCTAAAAAATCCACATAATTTGCACCATTTTTTATGCTAAATCGGGCACCTTTAAAATTTGGACACTGTACAACTGATTTATTGATTTTTTGCTGTTTTTTAGCTATAACTGTTAACTTAAAACAGCTTGCGCATTCAAACTCACTACAAGCCACAGAATAAGAATCAGTGGGAGAGTGTTTAGGCCATGAGGCAAGCGAAAAGATGTTCGGATAAGGACTAAGGTGGCGCACCCCTGGGAGTACATAATTCTTCCGAAATAAATGTTCCTTAAAATATAGAAATCAGTTTACAGTGTTCTCATTCTAGTATCTGCACATTCTCGAGAAAATTAATTGAAATGTCATCTAATTTATGCCCTGAATATCAGTGAATAGTGGATGTACATCATATTATATTGGGATCCAGCAAATAATGGAGCTATGATAAGTAAATCCGCCGAGTATTTAAGAGACCAAACCGCTGCACAGATCTTTTTCATCTGAAACTGCAGAAGCCATGTTAGTATCATGCAAACTGAAAAGATTGTTTCAGGTGCGGTACCATACCCCGATTTATATTTAGTATTTTCATGACGTGGAATACAAATTATCTGTCTCTTTCACGAAATAAATAAATAAACGGAAAAAGTTATATATTTTTAAACAATTTCTTTGATTTTTTTTTATCAATACGCACCATTATCTGTGGAAAAAAAAGTTAGGAACGTGGTGTAATCTCTTGGTCACTGATATTAAGGGGAAAAAAGGAGATGACATTTAATTCTTTTCACGAAAAGTGCAAATACTAGAAGTGAGAACACGCGTAGCCTGATTTTATAATTTTAGACAATTTATTTTAGCAAAAATATGTATTGTAAGGGGTGTGTCACCTTTGTAAACGCTATGGGATCTTGCCCGCTAGCATAGTTCGAGTTTTAATCAATATGTGTTGCACACATTACATCCATCAAGTAACATCACTGAAATTTTGAATCTCTTTGTCTCGAAGCAATTGCCTAATCACTAGAACACGGCACTTTCTCTAATGCTCAATCAACCTGTCACAGTACCGTATCCCTCTAACGTGGGAATATGATAGTGATAATGTGACCTTTAAAGGGTTATTTCGTGAATAATGTTCAGCAAAAAATGTGGACAAATTGATAACCAAAATTTCCAAGCAATCACAGTGTATTGAGATAAAATATATTTGCTGCAAACAATAAAAACCACTTCAATTATCCCCCATACACATCTAGCCCTACATTTGACACGATTGCAATTCATCATTAATAAAATTGATGAAATACGCAATTTAGCAAAAATGACACATACACTTATTATACTAACACTGGACTAATACGTGCGTTGAATGGAGCATGTATAGCAATCGACAATCGATAATATGTTTTGTGACCGTGTGTGTCTTAGTGTCGATTAAAACCTGTTCAAAATTATATTTTAGAACGGAAATGGCAAGGAGGACATTCAAATAAATTGGGGAGAATTTCGGTCATAATGGTCATAATTTTGAAGTCACTCATAACAGACAGAACGACGAAGATTCATATTATTTACGCACGTTTACTTTCAACCTGGAAAATGGGGTCTTCTATTTTTTTAATTTGAACCGATCTGGATTTATGTCAAGAGATCTCTCAGTATCAAGACTATAGATAGATTTTTTTCTAAAACATGTGTACTTTGTTATATAATCCAAACGCAAAGATCAAAGGCCACTTAAAATCATAGGTCTACAATATTTCCCCTTAAATTTTGAACGGATAATATACCTTGGCGATGAAGTGACCACCCTAAGCTTCACGGCCTCAATGCCACTAAACGTTACCAACAATCGTATATTATATTGCCGTTCCACCTTAAAGTGACAGGAGGATTGTAGACAACTACCAAGAACATTTCGAAGGTTTATGGGATAAACAAGTACAAAAGAAAACCCCAATCTTGTTTTTTAACTTGCATGGACTATCGTAATTGTCCCCATAGAAACACCGTGCTTTGACTTCTGTCGTGCACGACAGAAAGTACTAAATCTCATCTTATTACATAAAGTCTGCGTAGTCGGGCTTATTCACTTCAGGTGTGATCTACTACATTGGAAAGCATTCACATAGGCAAAAAACCGGGTTCAAAAAAAATTGGGGGCACGCTTAAAAAATACTACAATTTAAAAAAAGAAAAAACCTAAAAAATTCAAAAATATTGAAAATTTTCAGGAAATAGATTAAACGTGAGGATAAGTCTATACAATTCTCAAATATTTACAGAGAGGAAGAAAATGTGTTGGAATAAGTGTCCGTACGGACGTTAATGACTTTAAAATACCAGATTTGGTCCAATATTAGTTGCATTTTGGGCGTTTATCATTTGGCCCGAGTATGTTCGGATACCTAGTGCTTGTTACAGACTTGCAAAATATGAATTTTGTATTTTTTTCAAGATTTAAAAAACTACTGATAAGTGCCTTGAATATATTTGTCACCTTCAATTAAGGTTCCATGCTAAAAAATGTTCTGCATAGAAGAGTTATATAACCTATTGAAAGTCTGGCAGACCAGAATCTACTCGAAATAAAATTCACTTCGAAAATACTTCCAACATTAGCATTAATACCTCTTTCGAATTTGAAGTTCCAAGTTGTAATATTGCCGACATATTATAAATGTGCGTGAGTAGAATGTAAGAAAGCCAGTTTCTATATTACTTAGCGCCAGTTTACAGTCATTGTCAAGTGCAAATAACTAGAATGGCCCATCAAATGTGGTAGTCATACCTCGAGCCAATTTCATACAGTTTAGTCAAGCTTAACTCTAATAGTTTGTCATAGTAGATTTCTGTCCACTTTTCTAACCGCAAGGCATACAATAACTTTTGACCAAAAATTGTAAAGTATGGGATAAGGCTATAGCTAGACCTCATAAGGTTTTTTTTTGGTTGTTTTTTTTTTTTCATTCTTTGTTTTTTTTTGTGGGTTGTGTTTTTTCTTTCTTTTTTATCAAAAGAAGAGTATCAGTATATGTTCGTACTTGTTTTTGCCAGGGGATGTTAGGTGAAATTTTGTTATATTTGTTTAGAAACTTTGTATACGCAAAACAGACTATTGCTGTATATGAAATTATTTTCTTTCTCTCTCTTCTCGTAGACCTCCCCTCTTCTTCCCACCCTGCCTCTTCCCTCATCTCTCTAGGCTTTTTAAGCGGAAAAAAAACTGGCACAGTCCAAAAATATGAATATATGAACCATATGAAATTCTTAAATTTGCTCGGAAATGATAGTTACGTATGGAAGAATAGAGATATATTTACACATAACCTACCACAAAACAGATAGGGACATTATTAAGAGGCTCAAGATTCCAGGGATATTGAGGCTAACTTTTAAGTTGCCCGTAACTTTAATCGGACATGTGTCTATAGAAGAATCCGAAGGGGCAGCCTCGAAAGCGACACCTTCTACGTCGACGCCATTTACTGGGGCAGCTGCGCCCAAACACACAGTACACACACGCCGCGGATTGCCTTTTACGAGCTAACGAACGAAAAATTTACAACCTACCTTTTTCAACAATTTTTACATTTCACCGTTATTTCCATGGATGATTTATGGACGGATGATGTCAGGGGGACTGACCTCCCTAAACGGAATTCCAGGGCAAGTGGGCTTCTGTTGTTGTAAAAATGAAGTTATATTCGCGCCCACTTTGCGTGACTAAGAAATGAATGCTTATGGTTTTGAATAGTGTTAAAAAGTGTAATAACAGCCCGCGTGAGAACAATCATTTTTGTTAAATTCAAACAATCCAGCAACAATAAAGGAAAACAGAAGTTGATATATTCCGGTACGTGAAAAATGAATAGTTCCCAGACGATGTATTTGCTGGAAAAACGTGTGACATCTTCCGATATGCGGTGGTTTTGATGTTTAGCAAGGACGCTTCCGAAGGGCCCATTGATCGATTTCGGAGATCTGAACAAATTAGTCTCGTTTGTGCATGGAAATGTACTACGCATGGGACTATCAGCTACACGTGAAAATGGACGGCCAGTTACAATGGGGTATTTAGACTGAAATGGACTAGCATGATTGTTTTGGTTTGTACTTAGGCCTAGGACCTACAGTAGTGATGTACGTGTACGTGACATGTGGAACGAAATTGTAACCATGTTTTAAAATGGAATTTAGTGAAACAACAATCGTATTAAAAGCAAACCTAAATAAAATATATAAAAATGAAATAAGTTCATTCCACTTCATTAGAAGCTTGGCAGGTTTTCCATTTGGGAACCGATGAATTGTACGGCTGCGACAGTACATGCTTCATGGCTGTCATTCGGCGCGTGAATTTTATACGCAGTTCGTTTACCATTTGTAACTTTTTCGCTATTTGTTGCAGCCACGAGAAATTTACATTTTTTCCTGAGCCGCCCATGATGATACACAAATGGATAAAACCGTGACCTAGTGTTGACTTTTTGCCGTAAGAACTGATCAAAATTAGCGCTTCTTTGTGGTAACACGTACAACGTTAAAACGCCGGTGTATAAGAAAATGCAGAAGATGCCCCCAGTCATGGCGGATTGGTGAGTGGGCCGCCCACGGCGTAGGGCGATCATAGTGGCCGCGGATCGGGTTATTGCAGAATATCATAGACTCATACTCATGATATTAAAACCACAAAGGTCAAGCACTGGCGATCATTCATTATAAACTCTTCTGTTTACCATCGCGCTGGATTCTAATTTAATTTCACGGTGAGGGCTATATATAAGAAAAGGGTTACAACAATGCAAACATATAAATTTTGAAAAATCTAGAGGAGCAATATACTCTTCAAATGTGCCAGTGTCCTTTAAAGTCGTCTCTCCACTGCTCTACAAAAAATTGTATATCTAGTTGGACATGGAACTCATGTATAGAGGAATAACATCCATTTTTATCATGTAGCAATTTTGTTCACCAGTTAAACAAACACAATTGTCTTGGCTCGGGTTGTTATTTACATCTAGCATACTAATGCACATGTTCTTCGTGTGAACGACGTATCTAATTAATGTTTAAAAAACATGATCAATATGTTTTTTTGTGTTTTTTTCACGGGCTGGCTTTTTTGTAATTTGTTGTTATTCATTTCGCAATCTCGATAATTCCAGTAATTGAAACTCGACGACATTACCGGTAGCGAAGAAACGCCCATTAATGTTTACTAAATGGAGCTCCGAAAGAACATTGCCTTTATAATATTTTGTTTAATACTCATTAGTTTTTATCAGTTTGTCGGACACGCTATGGGCTACTATTGCCTATTCAATTACATGTGGCTATGCACTAAGGAACACATATTTATTTGACCTATCTTTTATTCTCCAAAGGTATCCACATATATCTCAGAGAGCTTATCAAAAGCACTAATTTTTACATACGAATATTGTGACCAAAATATTCCCCGTTCATCTGTGGAAAACGATAACGTGGTGTCCAGAACTATCTCGAATATCAGTAACTACATCATACATAATTCGATGGGATTAATGGAATTTCTCATATTGTATTGGAATTGAGAGAAGTGAGAGAAAAACATGGAAATGTGTGAACGGCAGGTATTCCTCCCGGTGGTGGTAACGATCCTCGATGCCTAAGATGGCATTGGAAGTTACGGGTTCGCTTCCCATTGGATTGCATTCTTGTTATTTGTCGACCTTTTCAAGGTAAAGATTATGGCGCACCATATCACCTTTTATATTTCCCTTTGAATTTTAATAAAAATAAGGTGCCACGTTTTTTATTTTATTATTTTGGTTGTATGCAACAAATTAGGACTAAATTACATTCTTCGACATTAACATACAATTGACTCAAGCGTAACCAAGTACTTTAACTCTCTAAATGTAAACGAGTTTTAAAACATTTCACCTCCCCAAAAAGAGTGACTTGGGAAACTCTTTGTAAACCACTCAATGAGGGCTTTGCTACTTACAAAAGAGCGAATTTCCACTCAAAGAGTGGATCAACTCGTTTTCGTGTCGCCATTTTCGTTTAACTCCTCAAAGGTGGTGTCCTGTTTAGCTCCCTCAAACGGTGCGACACAATCACACTCTTTTTTGAGTGCAAATTGCTCTTGCATAGTACAAACCATCATTTTGGAGTTATTTTACACGCGTAATTCAGAAAGTAGTTCTTATTTCAGAACACAACTAATTGCTGATGATTTTATATTTTTAAAGTGGCTTAAATAGGGCTGTGCTCAATACGTGATTTGTATAGATGTCAGAAATCCGGACTTAAAATGCATTATCCCCATTACAAAAAAAATATCACAGAAATTAGTTCAAGGTCATCACATGCACACATCTACTCAAGCAGACAGTACCGGATCGAGGTACTTAAAGTTAGGATTATATTATTATCAATAGCGACAACCACACAGACTTCAGGCCCAGCCATCCCCTCCCCCCCCATTCCTCCCTTAAACCTTCCCACCCCCCATCACCTCTCCCCACCCCCGTCCCTTAAACCACCCGCTCCCCCCCACAGCTCCCCCTCCCACCGCCCCCTCACTCCACCTTACGTACCACCCCTCCCCACCCTCTCTCACTCCCAGATTGCACCACACCCCCCTCCCCCCCTTGGACCCCTGCCTCCCTTCCTCACACCCCCCTCATTCCCCCTCCCCCCCCCTCCCTCCCCCCCCTCCCGCCCCCCCCCATCTACACACCCCCAAGCCCCCCTCACTCCCCCCATCCCCACTCTCGCATGACCCTCCCCACCCGCCTTCTCCCCCACCCACTCCGCCCCCACCCCTCTATCCCCCCCTATACTCTCACGCAAACCCCTCCCCCAACTCCCCCCTCCTACTCCCCCCCCCGAATCCCCCCACCCCCCCTTCCCCCCCCCTCTCACACCCCCTCCCCCTCCACCCACGGCTTCACCAACCCGTCCTCACCCTAACCCTCATCATTCCCCACTCGCCCTCAAACCCCCCCCAACTCCCTTATCCCATCCTCCCCTATCCCCCTCCCCCCTTGCTCCCCCCTCCTTCCCTCGCTCGTCACCCAGCCCTACCTTGCTACCCCCCACCCCCCCCCCCACCCCACCTCCCCCCTCCCACCCCCCCGCCAACCTTACCATCCCACCCCCCACTTTCTCCCTCCACTCTCTCACTACGTCCCCCCTCCTTTCTCTCCTTCCCCTTCACCCCACCCTCCTCACCCCACAAAAACCACCTCCTCCCCCCCAACACACCCCCCCACACACCCACCCCTCACCCCCTCCACCTCCCCCCCCTCTCCCTAACCCCTCCCCTCCCCCTTCTTAATACCCCCCCACCACCTCTCCTCTCCGCCTCTCCCCCCCCGCCCCTTACCCACCCTAATCTCCCCCCCTACCCCCACCCTCACTCCAGCCTCGTGTCCCTCCTCCCCCACCTCTCTCCCCCACCCCCCCCCTCCCCGCCTACCTCCCCCCCCTCTTTCCTCCTGCACCCCACCCCCCCAACTCCTCTTCCTCCTTACCCCCTCCCCACTCCCCATCGCTCGCTCCGGCCCTACGCCCCCCCCCCCCCGCCCCCCCGCTCCCAAACCCCTCCTCCCTCCCCCCCCACATTACATCCTCCCCTCCCCCCCCCCCCCCCTTTCCCCCCCCCCTCCGCCTCTCCCTTCCATCCCCCCCAATCGTCCCCCACACTCCCCTTTTACACTTTCTCCCATCCTTTTCCCACCCCCCACCCCCCCCTCCCCTCTCTCCACCTTCCTCTCACGATGCCCTGCTTCCCCCCTTCTCCCCCCCTTTTCCTCCCTCTTCCCTTTCCTTCCCTTTCCCATCCTTACCATTTTCCCTTGAGAACAACGCTATGAAAACAACGTGACAAAATAAAAACCTGCCGTAAAAAATGTCACTACCAAAACAACCCACACGACGACCACCCACAACAAAACCCTCGCCAAACACCTAAGGCGAAATTTCAAAAAAACCCAACCCACGCAAAAATAGAAAAAAACCAGAATACAACTACCGATACGCCCGAATCCCACAAAACACACGACAAACACCACCATTCCCCCGTACCCAAAAACCCTGGCAACACACAAAACCCCTTCCCCAAAACACCCACCGGAAACACCACCCACCCCTCCCGCCCCAAAATCCACTCACACCAACACACAAGACAAGTACCCAACCAACCTTACAACAAAACAAGCTGACACACAAAAACAAACACAACGCCCATCAAAAACATCAAAAACACCGTAAACAAAAACAAAACACTAAAGACCAACAACAAACCGCAACATGCAAACAAAAAAAAAACCCCCAGATAAAACCACAACACCCCTGTGATAAAAAAAGTCTACAAACACAAACGGATTAGATGAAAACAAACCAAAAATGCAAAAAAATAAAACCAACCACCGCCCACACAACCTATCCTCTTTTATTTCCTCCCCCCCTTCCCCTCCTCCCCCCCCACCCCCTCCCCTCCAGACCCTCCCTAACCCCCCCCCCCCTCCCCCCCTTATCTGTTATCCCTTTCTGTATTCGTCACACCGAATTTCGTCTTTGTCACAACAACCCCACCCACTCCCCAACAAAACCCACCCACAACAACCAAACCCCGAGCCCCAAAACCCACCCACTCCCAAAACACACACCGCAACACCACACCCACCCTCCCAAACAAAACCGCAACACCCGCAACCTATCCCACACCCTCACCAACAACCCCGCAACACCCAAACCCCATCCCCAAAAACACCACCAATACCTATCTAACACACTCACCAACCAACCCTACCCCATCAACCTCGGAAAACTACCAAACCCATCTACCCCAAACACCCCACCCCGTCCTCAACACCCAGACCAATACCCCAGAGCTCACATCCCCACATCAGTACCAGCCCCACCAACACCAGAACACAAGCCTCATACCACCCCCAACCCCAGCCCAACGGCCACCAAACCACCCACACGTTTGTGTTTTCGACAACACCTTCACAACAACCCATAACACCCAAACCACCCTACCCCCGGTCCAGACCAACCAAACCCCAAACACTGAGCCCATGCACCCTCCCAAACACCCAGCCCCCGACCCAAAACACCAGCCCCCCGCCCCACACACAACTCCCCGGTGGCCCAACACCCCCACGCCCCGGCCCCAAAACCCCAACCAACCCCCTCCCCCAAACACCCCAACACCCTCCCAACACCCCATCTGCCCCCTCACCAAAAACACCCAGCCCCTCCCCAATTACCCCAAGCTCCCTCCAAAACACCCCAAGCTCCCTCCCAAAACACCCCCCAGCTCCTCCCAAAACACCCCACCCCTCTTCCCCCAGCACAACAACCACCACCCGCACCACCCCCACCACCACCCTACCCCCTTCCCCAACAACCGCAACACTCCGGACCCCCCCCTCCCACACACACCCCCATCCCAAACACCCCACCCCCTCCCCAACACCCACAACCTGCCTCCATGAACACAGAAATATTGCAGTCCAATGTTACGTTTCAAGCTATACAAGCAAAAACTTCTGGCGCATTATTAATAGGTCAGTTGTAACACAAAATGGCCCCTTTAATTGGGCCCACATGCACTTTGAACCCTAATTATGATTCACACAAAAGATTGTGAACTGGCCAGAACTAGGTCTGTCATTGGTGAAGAAATTCTTTGAATTTTCAGGTGTAGTATTCACACTGACCATTGACAAACCGAGAAAATTGGTGAAAGGACAAGGCATTATGCATTAGTTGCAATTTTTTTTATTAAAATAATCAAAAGGAAGCCCCTTTAAGTGGCCGACATGCAATTTGAAACCACCAATTAGATTTCACACAACAGATGTTAACCATATAGTTGTTTTTAGTCACATGTAGCGAAGTAATTTGGCATATCCAATGTACCATTAAGGGCGATACAGCAATACGCATATTTAATTAGTCAATTGCATCAAAACAATTGCCCCTTTAATTGATCCTCCACTTTGCACTTTGGACAACCAATTGTGATTCATACAAAAGATGTACGGGCATAGAAGTCTCATGTAGCGAAGGAATTTTGCATATCCATGTACAATTTCAGTGATACAGCAATTATGATATTTAATTAGATCAATTGATATCAAAAAATGCCCTTCTTTTAATTTGGCCCGCCCCACATTGCACTTTGACCCAATTAGATTCACCCAAAAACCCAGGATAGCATTACAACGTGTGGGACAATGTTGGGCCACAAAACATCACATGCGATGGGGGGCCAACGTCGACAAGTGACGGCGGGCCAAGTATTTTGGGTCGTGGTCCCAACGAGGACCTTGCGTCGTATTGTGGACGTGGGGGACCCACTTGTTTGGCCAGCCATGGGCCAACGTGATCCCCCAAACCATAATACAAACGAGTTTGCCAGGTTTAAAAATCATAATTGGGCTCCATGAATCAAAAAAGGAAACATTTCCCTAGGGTTTTTCAAACTTAAGACACCAGTATTTAGTTCCATATTCTTAGGTTTAGGTATTATTATTATATAGTAACTGAAAAATCGACTTACCGCCAGTGGACCGGGAGATTCGAAACCCGGGACCTTGTATTAGGAAGACTAACGACTATCCACATTGAGCTACTTGTCCGGCTTGATATCAAAAGGGCAATAGATTCATATATCAATGTAAAAGCTTCAACCAGTATAAGAAACAACACACACTAAGTATAGACTAAAGACTCATAAAAAAATGGCGAAAAAACGTCACAGGGCTTCACAGAGGTGAAAAAAAAAACCCCGAAAAAGCTAAGGAATCCGGTATCAACGGTGAATAAAAAAGTGCACAAAATCGAAAAAAATATAGTCACTGCAAATGGCATATGTTTATTTTTACGCACATATGTTGCTAAGCATAGGGCCTATTTTTGCTGAAAAGTCTGTCCGTTGGCTGGAGGCCTACTAATTTCCTTTTTTGTGGTTAGGGCCTAATTAGAAATTTAGCTAATTATAGTCTGCGGGACAAAACATATGATTGCCACAAATCGTTGGCCTGGCCGGACCACGAACGACCCAGTTCCCCCACCATTTTCACAACTTCGCCCCGACGTTGGCTTACCAACCAATAAAACGACCATTCACTTCACCATTTCCCCAACATCGGCCCCAACGTTGGCCTGCCGAAACAAAAACCACCGGTTCCCCCACCATTTTCCCAAATTCTAACCCGATCACACGTTGGTTTGCCGACCATTCAAACGCCCATCTTCCCCCACTGTTTTCCAACGCGGCCTTTTTGGGTATTGCGTTGGTTTGGCCCGACCATATAACGACCAATTTCCCCACCGTTTTCCCAAACGTCGGGCTGGACGTTGGTTTGATTGGACCATCAAACGACCATTTTCCCCAACGTTTTCCCAACGTCAGCTTGACGTTGGGTGTGCGCAGGCCATATACCGGACCAATTTCACCACCGTTTGCCCAACGTCGGGCTGACGCTGGTTTGCCGACGCGAACGTGACGGACGTCGGTCCCGACGGGTCAGTTTGCTATCGGGGAAGGTGCATGGGCATAGTATTCTTTCATGCAGCGAAGGAAAATTTTGCCTATCCTATGTACGTTTTCAGAGATACAGAAATTAAGCATAATTTAATTATCATCTGCATACCTAATCTGCATGTATCACACACGTTCAAAGTGCAAAAAAAAGATGCGCCACCATGATAGGCTTCATTGCAGTGAAGGAATTTTCTGTGCTGTATCAATGTACCGTTTCAAAATTATGAGCAATATTAGATTTTTTGATATTAATTAGCTTCATTGTGCATGTACTTAATTTGCCCGAAAAGACGGCGAAATCTAATCAGTTCGAGAACTCTCCCAGCCCGCTACCATCAACCAAAGTGTACATTCATCATCCATACGCCTTACGGAAACTCCAGCCAAAAATTGTACAAAAGGCATGCGGGGCAGAAAAATTTTCGTTTTTAATGATGCAAATTAGATACTTAATTGCATATATTTTTACGCCCAACATCTAATCAGGTCGAGAACTATGTGTGGACCCGCTTTTTTCCACCAAGTTAATATCATAGCCCTTACGGAACTCCAGATAAATCGTACACAAGCCCCCTGAACGCGGACGTCAAGCAGACAGATAGGCATGGGGACAGACAGACAGACAGACGACAGAACAGGACAGACAGGACGGGGAACGGGAAACAGAACGGACAGACAGCCAGAAAAGTGATTACAAAGTCTCCGCCGAACAAAGTTTCAGGAGCAGACAATAAATAATAGGGGACAGCCGGTTTCAAATAGAGTATCTGATATATGTGGTCAAGCAAATAAATGACCTAAGGGACCTTTGAATTGACCTTTGACTATCATATCACCAAACATAGAGGCTTCCTTGTCCACAAGATACCTAGGTATGAACTTGATCAATCACTGCCACTAAGGGAGTAGACATTTAACCAAAAGTGTATACTACATGCAAGAGAAACCCCAAGGTTGCCTTATGAATGAACTTGGTAGCGCCTCATCGGTCACCACATAAGCCCCCTAGTCTCAATGTATAAGCATGCCAAGTATGAAACTTGATCATCACTGCATTGAAGCTAGACAACATTTAACCAGAAGGTGATACCATAACACAAGGATGACCCCAAGTGACCCATGAATGACCTTTGACTCCTTGTCTTGGTCTATTAACTAGAACCCCAAATAAGACTCCTGTCTCCATGTTAAAAACATAAAAGTATGCATAAAAAGCTAAGCAAAACATTTTACCCAAAGTTCTATCCAAAGTTTGACACACGACATGGACACACAGACACTGACACACACACAAATCATGTGCTAAGGTCTTCGATTTCATTCAGATGACCTGAAAAATGTACAAATATCAACAAAAATATAGACAAAGGATTAAAAAATGGAGGACTATCCAAAAGGCCAACAAGGCCAGAAGCGATCAACCCTAAAAAAAAATTGTACAAATGTTACAAGGTGATTATCTCTGGCCAGTGGGTGTAGCCAGAAATTCTGGCTCCAGATATGAACGTCAGCATACTACAAAAAACTTAGAGCATTACTAGGTATATCATCTTCATACTTGTATTGTACCAGGAATTCGAATAAATGCATCCTCACTCAAAAAAAACCCCAAAAATTCACGCTAATGTACCGACGAACCGTTACTGTACCACAGAAAATGTCAGCGGGGGAGGGCACAGGCCCAATGCCCCCCTCTAGTAATGCCTCTCATCTCTCGACTCAATGTGCACTCACGGTCAATGCCACATACACTAATGTTTATCTAGAAGGGCCAAAGAATGCTTACATTTGGGGAAAAAAATTAAATTCCGTTTTTAAACTGAAGATTCTCATGCCTGTTTAACACATCGTAAATGCATCGTATGCAGACGCATCATTAAGTACTTTTAGTAATCCCTTTCTAATTGTAACTTACGATGCGTTTACGATGCATTGCAGTCTTTGTACAATCCACCCCCAGGGCCTAGGGCGGGGCCCGAACATCGATTTCTATCGCCGATTTGCTCTCCGCTCTGAATGCGCATGCGCGAAAAGGGAATTCCGATAACGTCGACTGCAATCGGTGCATGGAGATTCATCAAGACTGAGAATCATATTTGGATCGATGAACGATATTCAAGAAGTTGATTTTTCCATCAAAATTTGGCAATTTGTATGGTTACTACGATGCATACTCTACCGATTCAACATGTATGTACAGGCAGATTATTTTTCTGTACGGAAGGGATTTTGGATGAATTTGCCTAATTTGTGCAAGTTTGCCTGGCGTCTAGTAACTATAGTGGTGTCCTAGTGATTAAAACGGGAAAATTCAGTCCACTCACATTCATTACGGCTGGTTACTGCGCCTTGGGCTCGCTCCGTGGCTCGGGACTCTTTGGTGGTTGTGAAGTGGTGAGACCAAAGTCGCAGGGAACCAGCGTATGACCTGGTACGGACCTTTCTTCGACCAGGACTGCTGAGAGCAAATGGGTATGTATTTATATTGAGTGAAAATCGGTGTGCCCTGGACCCCACCTGTTTCTGCGGTTCAGTGCGGACATTGCCCCAAGCCCCCATTATCAAATCTAGCTACGCCCTGCTGTTGAATTATGGGCTTCAGTTTCAATGACCTTACCTTTGCAAATAAGAATTATGCAGCGAGTAATTACAATAGCCCTGAAGTTCATTGACTATTCAGTTTAGTCTGTAGAGTGGATTAATGAATTTTCTTGAAAAAAGTAAATGAGCTCATTAATATTCAGATTTTTCACATAAGTATAGTTAATATTTTAATAAAAAAATTAATAAATAATTTATATAATTGTTTTTCCCAGTATGAAAGTTGGTAAGGGGAAGATTACGTCCCTTAAACCACACTAGCTGGGATTATCGCACAGTTGTGCTACAAGCAGTACTTGGCATATAGACAATAGGGTTGGGGCAAGGTGCACCCCTTGGAAATAAATTGAGGTAAAATCAGGCAAAATGAGCTGGTTTTGGAGCTATTACCATCTGATAGGGACGCTTTTATATAATATGGATGGCTTGAGGTTGAAAGCAGAAAAATAAGACAGGAGCTAGATCAAATATCAGGCGAGTCGAAGACGAGGACTGATATTTCTTGGCCGAGGGCGAGATTTTCTGTCTCAAAACCGAAAAAGTATCCAAGATATTATTATTATGCAAGAAGAGCTGACTTGACAAAAATAGTTTTGTAAAAATGGTTCAAAACATAAAAAGAGAGTATGGTGACGCTGGCCGTGACGAAGTTGACCAATATTTTTGCGTATTGTGCAGTGTGGGCGGTGCGCCGCGATACTCGCACTGCAGTATTGCACCACGATGCCATTAATAATTCCCCTACCTGGGCTTTCGCCCCCTCAGAACCACAAGGCTGCCTACGCCACAGGCTACAATGGATCTGTGGAGGTAGCCACCATAGCTACTGTTTGTGTCAACAAAACAGAACAAAACTGCTTGAGTTATCATGAAGACACAGGGTGACACAGACATGCATCATACATCATTAACGACAGTCTCTTTGGTTGCCTTGACTTCATCGGTGACCTTCCATATTAAGTAGGTATTCCAGAATACTGCGACAGCTTGCGCCACTAAAACCCTGAAATGGAAGCAATAAAGAAGATTGGAAAAACAGGGTTAGAATTGTGGCGTGAAGAATCGATTTAGTTTATCGGGTCAAATCAGTTTGTCAATTCAATAAATGAGATTTTTACTTGAAATCTAAGTTTATTGAAATATTTTTGAGAAACATGGCTTTCAACAGCCAATCATTTAATCATGGTTAAACTCAATTTTAATAAAAGATAAACTTTTTGGAAAAAAAAATATTATCGACTTATAAACTAAGTTGAGGTCCGGAGAAACTGGGGAATTGAAAATTCACTCAAGCACGCCATTTCACACATCACAATCATTTTGTCAACCACCCTTAAAGGGACATAATGGCATGAAAAAAAGTATGGATCCTTTTCATTATGTCAATTTTTTTTTCATGCCATTATGTCCCTTTAATGATGCTTGATGGACATGGTTGGTAAACCATTTGTATAATGATTATTATTGTTCAGAGCATTGTATTTTACAAATCATTCTGTGTGTTTCTAGAGGTTTGTCTGAAGTCACTAGAAGACAGCGCGCACAAATTATCAAGATTCTTTTGTTGAGCATGCAGGTTTATCTAGAATCTTTTGTTTAGTGTGCAGGTTTATATAATTTGTGCTCTCTGCCTCAGATAACCCTACTGGAGATTGATTCATAGAATATAATGCATGAACAAAAATGGATAATTAACAATACACTGATGCACTAGAAGTGTGTTAGTTGATAAACTCACCTATAATACAATGGAACTATGTAGAAATTGAACATCTGTACTGCAGGCCAAATCTATTAGCATTAAAGTAAAAAAAATAAACAATCAAGTTTTTATAGGCATCTATTCTTTCTAGCTGGAACCGTTTTTCCCGGGGGGCCAAAGGTGGATATGATGCCTGAACAAGAAAACACGTAAAAAGGGTCCCTTTTTTCCAACAGACGATGTACGCGCGTACATTGTTTAGGGTGTCAAAAACAGCAAAATATGGAAAAAAACTTTAAAGGTGCAATGAGAGATTTCAAATATCGGGTGTCCTTTGACCTGATGTAAAGCTTTCCATCAAAATATCCCCATCTGAAAGGATTAAGCTGAGAAATGGTTCTTTGGTACACAAATTGTGAAATTTCTAATTTCGTATAGGAGCAAATACAAAATTCAGCCTATGTTTTATATTGAAATTTAAGCAAATCAAAATCATCTTTTTTCTCTCTTTTAAGATATTTCTGAAGCAAGGTAAGGAATCTATTGAGTGTCTAATCTATATGAAATTATGACAATATTTGGGTGGCCTCAAAATCACTCGTTGCACCTTTAATTGGTCGCAGGTTTGAGCCTTTTATTTAAAGGTGCAACGAGAGATTTCACATATCAAGTGTCCCTAAAAAATTGAAAGTACTGATTTTTGCCCTGATATAAAGCTACTCATCCAAAATATCCCCATCTGAAAGGATTAAGCTGAGGAATGTTTCTTTGGTATGAAAATTGTTTAATTTTGAATTTTGTATAGGACCAAATACGAAATTCAGCCTATGTTTTATATTGAAATATAAGTAAATCAAAATCACCTTTTTTCTCTCTTTTATGGCTTTTGTATCCATACAAGGTAAGAAATCTATTGAGTGTCTAATCTATATGAAATTATGACAATATTTGGGTGGCCTCAAAATCACTCGTTGCACCTTTAACCTGGACAAGAAATGCTGGTTAGTTGTCTTAATCAACCAATGAGTTACTTAAGCCTTTACCTGGACCCATGTTAGGCAATTTCCTGGGCCTCGCACACCAAGGACTTTAGCAGTAAAGATTGGCCAGTTGTGACATGCTGCCAACACACTTATGTGAGCAGATCAGCAGATATCGGGTTAGTTTCATTGAAAAATAGCCTAGAGGCGAGACATTTTGTCTAGAAATCAGGGGTAGATATCGGCCAGAATTGCCTATGTTTCGCTAGCTTTAGCAGTGGTTCAGCTTCTCTGTGCTAAAACAATGAAACTGTGAACCAAAGTATGGGGAAAATGTTTAGGAGTGATTGTTTTTATGTAGGTTGTTCTAGGGCTTAATTGGCTGATCTTGAGCTGTGAAACAAATAGACCCCAAATATCCATCTCACGGACAATTCTTTCATGACACAGCTAACGCGTGTCACCGAAGATCATGCATTCACTTGACGCATTTTCACTTACCTTATAATTAGTCAACAATGCTGCTACATAATTCTGTAAAATAAATTGAAAAATATCACCGTGTTCAATTTTATTTTTCTTATAAAAAGTAGAAAATTAAAAGGTTAACTTTCTTTTTAGAGGCAAACAAATAAATAAGAGCGGGTCTGTATTAAACCATGTTTTTTTGGTTGCACACTTAAAAGAAAATTGGTCTTAAAGAGACACAAGATTTTTTTGAGGATACAACTTTCTCTAAATTTGTTGGTTGTGGAACATCTACCGAGAATGTTTAAATGGTTTATTGGACACACAAACAGAAAAGAAAACCCAAAACATAATTTTTAAATTGGTCAGCCCCATAGAGAAGCATGCTCGAGTGTTCTGTCGTGCACGACAGAAAAAAAACCTAATCATCTTTTTAAAACATAAAGACAGCATTTGAGACTTCAGTTGTGCTTTAATACAGTGGTAAGTATTCTAAATATGTAAAAAAAAAAGTTAAAAAAAATTGGGGGTGCACTTTTGTGGAAATGGCCTTGTGTCTCTTTAATTGCAAATTGTATATGCAAAAAAATCAAATGGTATTGGTTTGTGTTGGATGTATCTAATCCAAATGAACCTAAATACCAGTATTTTCATTTTTCTCCTAAGTCACGGTGGTCAGTGCAAATAAATATTTTGAAGGTGTACCAGTAGTGAAATGAGGAAAGGGGGAAGAGCCATATTGCTCCTCCAAACAGGTCTGAGCAGCATTTAGTGCAACACATCAGAATAGGAGGAAAAGAAGGAAGGTGATAAAGGAAAGGGGAAGAAGTGAGGGGGAGAGATGAAAGAGGGCTGACGACAAAACTGGTACTGTTATTATATGTATGATTGCCACAAGCCAAGTGACATTAAAGTCCTTCAGAATTTACAGGCGTTGGTTATAAAAAAAATAGGGTGACAGACGAGCGAGTGCCGCATGATAAAATGAAAGCATTTTTGCAATGGGTTAAAAATTGTTACACAGATAGAAAATGAAGAAGCTGTTCTCCTCGAGACCCAATTACTTGGGAGTATTGTGAGAAAAAAAAAAATCCATCCAATTTTATACAGTACTTTGTGTTCATAATTCTTGGTCCTTTATTTCATTTGAGAATTGAATATGACACAACCAGAAACTAGGGACCTGAACAAGACACAGGGGACACCCGAGTCCTGGCACCAGGACACCCGGCTCCAGGACACTGGACCACCCAAAACTGAAATCAGACATCCTACACTAACATCTGACACTGACACTGACACCCAACACCCACAACAATTGTCACCCCAACCATGACACCCCAAACACACTGACACACAACATACATCAAAAACACCTGACACACAACATACATCCACCACTGACACACAACATACATCCAACACCTGACATCCAACATCTACAACACAATGCACCCCCACCCACAATCAATTCTAACACCCATAATCTGACACCCAACATCTGCTACTTAACACCAAACACAAGACGACCACCAGACACCCAACCCTGACCACCCAACATGACAACCAAACATGACACCCAATCCTGGACACCAACACTGACACCACAACATCCGAACCGACATACAAACAAAAAAACCACAATCACACCCACAAAACAAGAACCAACAAAACAAAACACAAAAAAAAACAGTAAAAAAAAACACAAATAATCTGAGATCAAAAACCTGACACCCAACATCTGACACCAAACACCCAAAACAGCTGACACCTGACACCAACATCTCACACTTAACACCAACACTTAGACACCTTACATCGTCATCGACACTCAATCAATCACCCAATCTGACCACCCCACAACTGGTACCAACCCACTGCCTGGACCCCTGGAACTGACAAACCCCAGACACACCTTATACCTCAAACAACCAACCTGACACCAAGAGAACATTACACCAAAACCGAAAGTACTAAAGAAATAAAAAAACCTAGAAGAGAGCAAGACAAAACTCATGAAATTCCACTCCAAAAAAAAGTTGATCAATCCTTAAACTATCTCAACACAATCAGTAGCATCCCTCGGCCCAACTGTCCAATTAATCAAAATAATTGGACAGAAAATACTTGCTAGCTGGGACATGGAGCCAATTCAACTGTTTAAGGGCTCTTTCAACTGATGATAAAAATTATGTGATGTGGGCCCTAAAGGGAAAACCCGCCCACATGTCGCACAGTGACAGTTTTGTGAAAAAATAAAGAAAATAGCTTAAAATCTGTTATATTGTACTTTATTATTTGTCAGATTTGTATATGGTGGGCAGGCGTAATTTGGATGTGTGTATCAAAGAGAAGAATTAACAGTTATGGAAACTTTAATATTTCAAACTCGGCCTCTGCAGTGATAGAAAAACTCATATGACGTCTCATGGACGTCTAAGGTCAGAAATACCTTTCAAACACAAATACAATGAGCCTTGGGCCACAAGCATCTAAATTATAATAATAACATTTTTAATGATCTTTTTTACTTGATTTGGTTCAAGAATTTGGTATGTTCCAAAACAACTACATCAAAATGACATCAATATTTAAGATTACATGTAACGTATTGTCCTCAAGAATGTCCACTATTTGTCCACAAGGAAGCGTTGCAGTTCAAGATGATATGTCCTCAAAGAGAAGACTCCAAAAGGACAGCGCACACCAAGTCATACAAACACTCCTCAGGTATTATATCACAGGGGAATCTTATGAGTCCTGAAGGTAATCTTGTTCCAGCAGTTCAAGACGAGACGACAAGGTTAAATTAAGTCCCTCGACGGCATTAATATTCCACAGTATATCGTCCAAGCTAATCACCACGATTCTAGCTGTCCACAATTTGCAATCCTATTTTGATTCCAGGCACTTTCGGCTCAAAGACGACAAGTAGAATAATTACAGCAACAACTCTGCTCAAATGGATATAAAATATAATAAATCCTGGCAAACTGTGTGGGAGCTCAAATTACCATTAACTATTATTGTAGATAAACTAGCTACATCATAATGTATAGCTGATTGCAACTGCTGACGGCGAGACCTCGCTCAAATCTCCTATATATAAGGACTTCACAAAAATCCCAGTCTAAAAATAGACATTACATCATTCTTATGCAGAAACATGACCCTTTGCACATCAAATCAGATTTCACCAAATTTAAATTACATCCATTCATATATATAACTTTGGTGGGGGAATTCCCAGATCTTGCAATTGTTTTGATCTTTTAAAGCAAAACAAGCTGAGTCAGTACTAATTTTTAGCATTCTTGGGGAATCCCCCACTTCCCCCTATGGTGCAATCTAAAAGGTTGACTCTAGCAAAAAACAAACGAGGGATTCCCCTTGCTCTCTTTTATAGTAACAAAATACTTGTCCTTGTGGAGAAAATCTTTTCTCAAATTTCTCAAATAAATTGAAGAAAAAAATAATATTTTAAAAGTTTAATCAGAAAAATGGAGGCCCTATAACATCCTCCCTCTTGTAAAAAGAAAATTTGAATGAAATGGAACTTTTCAAAATCTGGCTTTATACCTTTAACCATTTTGTGGGTTAATTTTTAAAGACAGTTACACAGTGTAAATTTACACGTTTATAATGTTCTTGCATGCTGCCTTCAGTATATTACATAAAATTGTAATACTAAAATTCTGAACAATATTTGGCAGCTCTGGACAAGGCATCGGGCCAAGACATGGCGTTCCCTTTGATAGGTTCTTATGCCCCAGATTGTACTCTTGTAGAGTTAAACTCCAGCCGGTTAAATCGTGTTCGGTGGAGTTTCTAAATGATCATCCACAAAATTTCATGGAAAACAAAGTCATAAATTAGTATGGGACATTGTTCCCCAATATCCATCAAAGTGGAGTTTGAATGGATCTGAACTTCCAATCCCCTAAACAGTCCACTGAGATGCTGCAATTTAGTTGGCTCTGAAACGCCAAAATCAATGTCATGGGTTATGACATGTGTCTAACTAGGTACATCAGGAAGAAATATGTTTCCCACTCATGAATTAACTCTTTCAATTCACTTGTTGACTTTGTGGAGATCGGCCCTAATTTCTTGTCTAAATTGGCAAGAATATCAGAATTTGCAATTACACATAATCATTTTCTGTGTACAGTGCTGTTTTTTTCAAATTCTAACTCTGTGATATCACTATTTGTACACTCATCACAACTCTGGATGAAATTACACATGCAGGCTTGATGTCGTCATTTCTTTCATTATACTCTTGAGCATATTATGTGAAATAATTGTCGACTTTTACGACTACCTGGGTTTTGATCACATAGTCAAGGTCTACACACTTTGTTCTCAATCTCATATGTCCAGAATTACTTGGCTTGCAAAGGATGCCCTTGTATTGGAAAAAGAGGCCAGGACTTTGTCACCCGGCCTGAATACTTTGCTCCTGGGCCCCTTTGTCATACCATGTGTTCATTTTTGCCTGGCTCTGTTTGAGATTGTGTTTGGCCAAATTCTGTGGCTCTTTGGGAGCCTGTGTCGGAATTGAGACACATAGTCTAACAAATCACATCAGGATTTTTCAAACAACCAAATTTCTTCGTAGTTTCAAATGTTCCCCTAACTTTTGTGACAAACACCAACTCAAAGGACTTAAATTCCTAATATTCTTGTACAGCCTCCCTGGTAGCACATAACAGGAGATGAAACCTCCCTCATCCCAATCCCTCTCAAATTCAAAACAATAGGTTTTGTCATTGTTTCAATGTTTGGGTGGTACCTTTTAGGGCCCCCCCTGGTATTCTGGGTGGTATGTGAAGAACTGTACTGGGTGGAAATTCCCAACTGGTCATGACTTGATTGGACACCAAACCTGACATGAAATTTGATCCTGCTCAGGACTGTGAATGATTTGGAAGGCCCTACTAGGGTTGAAAAACTTGGTTAGAGCTTTTCACTTTACGCGTGCCCTAATATTTCTTCAAGGGTATAGCCTCAGGGAATCTTGTGGAGCACACATTGTGGTCAGTAAATAATGATTTCCTGACTTGGTCCTTGAAAGTGGTCCTAAGCAAATCTATTAACACCTACTAAATGGCTAATCAAATGCTGGGTA
Source organism: Ophioderma brevispina (assembly GCA_023653785.1). Classification (NCBI taxonomy): domain Eukaryota; kingdom Metazoa; phylum Echinodermata; class Ophiuroidea; order Amphilepidida; family Ophiodermatidae; genus Ophioderma; species Ophioderma brevispina. The sequence goes on from JAMKCH010042753.1 coordinate 32,924, forward strand.
TTGGTGCCAGGGAGCAGTAGGAATTTTATGATTGGGCTTGCCAACCATTTGACAGGTGTGACAAAGTCTTACAATACTCAGACACATCTTTTCTGAGTGTAGGCCACCAAAGATGACTCCTACATTCTGTATGGTTTTTCTCAGCCAGTTGTCCTGCCATGGGACTTATCATGGGCTAGCCATCACTTTCCCCATGGTATACATTTGGCACTACAATTCGATGCACAACCTTCCATTCTCATCTACAAGTGCTTCAGTGGGCCGCCATTTTTCATGAGGACACCATGGTGATTGGCTAGAAACATACAGGAATTTGCTCGGCCTACTGTTGCAACAAGCCCTCTCACCTTAATTTCCTAAGGCTGGGTCGTTGTGTGATGCCTCTTTACAGCTGTCAGGCTTAAAGGGTCTCCTTTACAGTCCATAACTCTATCATGCTCAGCGCTGGATTTCATTGTTACCAGCTTGTCACTTTGTTGGTGCTCAGGGCTTGTTTTCACTAACAGGGAATTAGTCTCCCTGAAGGGGAAGATGACTCAAATTCCTTCTAATTTTGAGAAAAAAGTATCCGATAAATTTGGGGACCAAGTCATCCTCGACGCTCTTCATATGTGGTGAGTATTTTGACTCATCACCGCTCACTGTTTCCTGTGAGGTTTTCTGGTCATGACCACTAGTTACTGCACATGCGGGAAAAATGTCTATTTTCCTCATCAAATTTACAACGGCACAGGGCAACTGGGAAACTATGGGATATGGGAGTACTTTTCCCCCTGCCCAAATCATTCCCTAACAACATGGGATACCCCTTTTACTGGGAGTCTTGTCTAACACCAATTGTGGACAGTCCAGAAACCAAGTCTGCATTCAAATTCATTTGTGAAAGTAGGGACATAACTACCAATCCATACCTATCCCCTGAAATCCAAGCACTAGTTCTGTGGACTCTCAATATCAAATGGAAGTGCATCCTTCCAATATATGGACTGCGCGCAGCATCGTTGTCCCTCATTGATTATAATGGGTTTGATCTAACTATCAACTGAAAAACTGAAAGTTGACACAAATCCCTCCAAAAACAAAAGCTTAAAGTCATCCCTTCCTTTTTCTGGGTTCAATTCCCTGGGATTTTCTTTGTTTCTGAACAGAAGATGAACTTTGACCTCAAAGTAACTGCACAACATATTGTTGTGACTCACTCTTTTTTGGCCTTTCTCCATTTTGGTGGATAGCCATGTATTCCCAACACCTTGACCGTGTATGTCCTGGTTCTTACGTGATTGCATGTGGAACTTTGATTTGGGTCCACATCCCATTGCTTGGTGTTAGAACCATTACTTTCTTTACTCCCCTTTTCATGGGAACATGACTGGGGATTTCCCCTCCGGAGTGATACCATGAGACGCTTTGTTAGAACACCGACTTATTGTTGTATGTTGTTATTGTACCTAGCTAAATTCTTGGCTAGGCCTACTAGTATGACGTAATTTGTGTGTCAATGAATAATGTCGGCCGTTACGGCTGCTTCACGCAACTGTCAATTTTGTTTTCATCCGCTATGTTTGATAGTCTGGATGTGTAGACACTGTTTGAACTCTTCAAACTAACTAACTCCCTAAGTTGACCAAAAATTTTGCCCGACTGCTTGTGAGAGAAGCCAACGATCAAACATTTGTTCCTTTTACCGGGCAAATTCAACAGGCTGGTTATAAATCCTTTTTTACAAGACTGAATTTTTGTCTATATTGCCTCTGGCACCAATTCATATGCTTTGAGCATTGCACTGCGGAACCTAGTCATACATCACTTACCATCTGTCTAATGGACATGGCGGAATATATTTCTCGGGCGTTCCAATGAACACTGACTGTGTAGCAACAAGGGTCCAAGACTTTGGGGCCATATTTCAAAGCTATTGGACAATTTTCTCAAGTGTAAGAAGTATTTGTTCTACTTTCTTGTTCCTGAAATTTGGAACCAGAGAATATTTTTTTTTCGCGCATCAAAACCAGATTTCTGGAAGAGTCTGATGAGCGAGCCTGTTTGTTTCAACTTTTCTAACTCATGTGAGCTTTCAAGCTCCTTTTGTTTCATCTCATTTTGCCATTTTTCCTTTCCAATTCTTTTCCTCTCAATTTGCAATTTCCATCCTTTTGTGGATCTCTTTTTGCATTTGCATTTCTTTTTGTTTTTGTTCCATGTTCATCCTTTTCAAATTCTATTTACAATTCCTTTGAATTTCAAGTTCTTCTAACGTGAATTGCATCATTTGTGCCCTGTTCCTGAATTTCTTTTACCTATCCACATATGAATATCCCAAAACATCTTCCTGGACCAACATTTTTCAATCAAATGATTTTGATGACTTGCTTTCTCATAGAATGTTTGCCTCAAGTCCTAAATGCTGGCAGTTTCATTAAATCAGGCTTTCTCAGCTAATCAAACTTCTCCCAAGTTATTTGCCCTTAGACACTTCTGGAACAAACTCCATTGTGATTGGTACTCGACAAAAACACATATACTAAAACGTTGAAACCAAACTAAAAGTAGTACATGTAATACACACAACGTTTGTATGGCAAAATGTTGCACAATGTTTACAATATTATACAACATTTTAATGTGTAAATTTGCAACAATAAGGCTAAATTATCTAAATTCAATTCCCGGACGAGCCCCCAATTCTGTTATGACGTCGCGGAGACGTCCGAAGGTCAGAAATACCTTTCAAAAAAATAAATGAGGCATTGTGCACCAAATGATCTAAATTCTATATTCATAAACCGTTGTAATGGATGGCTTTACTTGATTTGGTTCAAGAAATTTGGTAGTCCAAAACAATTTACATAAAATTCCACTCCAATATTTAATTACATGTTGTGCTTGGCTTTAACTTATTGTCCCTCAAGCATGTCCATATTGTCAAAAAGTAGCGTTGGCCAGTTCAACGATGACTATGTCCTCACAGCGAAGATCCAAAATGACAGCCACACAAGTTCATACAAAAATCCTCAGGTATTATATTCCCAGGGAATCCTGAGTCCGAAGGTTAACTGCCAGCAAGTTTAAGACGACAAGGTGAAATTAAGTCCCTGGGGGGGGGGACGATAATAATCCACAGTATATCAGTCAAGATAATCACAACGATTTCTATCTGTCCACAAAATTTGCAATCCTATTTGATTCCCAGCACTTTTTACGACAGTAGAATAATTACAGCAGCACTCGGCTCACATGGACTTACAATATAAGAAAATCATGGCACTGTGGGAGCTCAAATCTACCATTAATACTATTATTGTACATACAACTAGCTACATAATACTGTAAAGCTGATTGCAAACTGCTGACGGCGAGATTAGCTCAAATCTCATATATATTACTGACTTCACAACAATCCCAGTCTAAAATAGATATTACAATCATTGCTTATGCATTAAACCTGGGACCACTGCACCATCAAATAGATTTCACAATCTAAACATTCATCACTTCCCATATATATAACTTTGTGGGGGAATTCCCAGATCTTGCAATGTATTGATCTTTTAAAGATAAACAAGCTGAGTCAGTGACTAATTTAGCATTCTTGGGGAATCCCCCACTTCCCCTATGGTGCAATATAAACAGGGTGCATTAGCAAAAACAACTAGGGTATTCACCTTTCTATTCTTAATTTTATCGTAAACCAAATACTTGTCTTGTGAGAATCCTTTCTAATAAAATTGAAAAAATAATATTTTTAAAAGTTTAATCAGGAAAGTGGAGGCAATATAACACTCAAAAATATTAACCTTCCAACCATGTGGAGGGTTTTTCCATTTTCCCAGATCGCATCACCTATAGAGGATGGAAAATTCTGAAAAAGAAAATAATGAATTTTGTTGGCCATAGATAGGACATCCAGGCAGGAATCCATTGCATGATCACATTGGCCCTCCACCCTATGGTTGTGGAGTGCAAAAACTGTCATTACAAGTATGTTTTACCATGGTGGACAGTTAGAACTCATCAAATCTGTTTTAAAGCCCACCAAAATTAATATATCCTTTGGTTAAAAATGCAGCCCCTTCTGGGTTACTCAACACGGAAATAACAAAAATTATTTTAATAAGGGCTCCTTATTTTGTATAAAGAGTGATTAAAGGGACAAATTATGATGACAGCATCGTCCCTCGACTTACCTAAAGAGGAAAATTGACGTTTTTATATCATCTGTACCAAAGGCCTTATGGTGTGTGTTAATCGTAATGAGATTCAAAGAGTACCCCTCCTTCAAAGATCACATGTAACAAATTCTTTCTCATTTGAGCCTTAGGTTTCGGGCATTTATTAGGCTGTTTGTTTCTAATAGGAAAATCTCAATTTTGATGGAGGGTAAAGTGGAAGGGATATGACGATGTCCATTAGGTCATTGACCTTTAAACTTTCAAATACTAGTAGTGTTGGTTGCACACACCAAAAAAATGCCATTTGGTTTAGGTAGAAATGTGCTTAATTAAACGTAAATTCCCATTAACGAAGCGACTCAGTCGCTAAATTATTTCATTACCTTGGACTGTTAGACCTCTGCATCCCATCAGCAAGAAGAATCCATAAGTGACCAGGCGTTTCGAACTACTGAAACGCATGAAGACAACGATGAGTTTGTCCCACTAAAACGTGGCTTCTAGCTCAAAATTATTCCTATGGGGGGGTTGTAAAATTAGTACTGTAATAATCAGTAGAAGCCGCACAAAATTTTTTTCTTGATTGTGTGCTGATTGTATTTTAAAATAATTTAACACAAACTATGGACCAAGGAAGTTCCGGTTTCTACTATTTCAATTTTAAATTAGACCTGTCACTTTTTTTCCCTTTTTCCCAAACACTTTTCGAACAGAGGGTGCCCGACCAGATTCTGTTTAGTGGTGTGGAATCTGTTACATACCTTAGATAACCTCTTCTTTATATCCTCAGGCTGATATTTTGCACTCTAATTAAATAAACCATTCATCACAAAAGAAACCTGCTATAAAAACGTTGGGGCAAAGACTACCTGAAAGAATAAAAAGAAAGACAAATCATAAAGTTTAATTGACACTGGATAGAATTTCACAAACACACCCTTACATCAGCTAATTGATAAATATTAAGGCTGGTATTCTGAAAGAGGAGTAAACTTTAGACCTGGTTAAAAACAGGGCCTAGTCCTACATTGAACGGACTTTTTCCTTTTCAAACTTACTGTGAAAGTAAATGACAGGTGAGAAAATTCCTCAAAGGCTGGGCCGGAACTCCCATCCAGGAGGAATTCACTACCACTACAGCACATTTTTAAGGTATGTTGGAAGGGAAAAACGGGCCATGTTGGTAGGACTAACCCTGGTTAAAACAGGGTCTAATGTTACACTACCCTTCTCAAAATAATAATAATAAAGCAGAGATTGATATAGTGCCTTTTGCTTTGGCCTAAAGAACTTTCAACAAATGGATATGATCACTGTGGCCCAACCATACCATAACCATTTAGCATCCTTTCTTGGGATGCAGCCGTATCAGGATTCCCGCTTTCCCCTTATCAGCAAACATAATCGAGATAACCATCGCATTCCGGGATCAGCTTCCCAAATATCAAGGGTAAAATGGGGACAAACCAGTGGTTAATTTCTTGTTCAGGGAAATTACAAGATAGCCGAATCTCACAGGCCCCGAACGCACGCCTATATATGGATGAAGCGAACAATACAATGGAGTCGAGAGCTTTAACTGATTGAGCTATCTTGTACGCTGTTAAAATCCAGCCGAAGTGTAAATTGGACACATTTTTTTGGGGGGGGGCGCACACAGATCAAACCTTTCCTCTCATTCTCTAGAGGGCACTCACACATACAAAATGGGCGGCTTAGATCCAATTAACATACATGATTCAAGAAAGAGATTTTGAAGTTTATGTTATGAGTGCTTTAAATAGAAGCAGAAAACAGGGTGCATTGCACTCATTGGATTGTTCTAACCTCAATATATATTTATATATATATATATATATATATTATATTGCTATTAATTACCGTATTATGTAACTAGGCGGTCCCAGGGTTTCGCGATAACCTGGGTTTCGCGATTCACCTGGCTTGAAAGACCCAGCATCAGCAATCAATCCCACCCAAGTTTCATGTCCATACACCAACGTTGATCATTTGAACTCTTGACAGACAGACACACCCGCAGACAGACAGCTCACTGGTATAATGTGGACTGCTGCTATTGGTATACTGGTAACCAGTACGACCTGTCCCAGGGCCAGAGGTGTTGGGAAGCTAAAAATCGTAACACCCATTGTGTTTTCTTAAGAAATCCGATGAGGGTAGCTGGGGTGGTTACCCATGGTAGTAGACTAAGATCTACCCCTACAAAGGTATCAGGCTCTGGAGGAGATAATGGAAGCCATCTGCACATGACGTCAGGAAGGCATCTGGTCATTACCTTTTGTTCCCAATAAATCCTCCCACAGCAGTATTACTGTGAAGTGCGAGGTGGAACCGGACACCTGTTAATGGGACCAACGGATCTTAAAATGGGGGGTTAATATACTAGTTAAATTCTCATCTCTATAAATAACCCTCAATTTGTTTATCAAATGTTCCGTACCAAATACACAAAATATGACAAACGTGCACATATGCACTGATAATTACCACACACAATTGTGAAATTGTGGCAGATGAAATTACGAAATTCTTCAGCCTATTTAAATCATTTTTAGGTGATATTACTGAGAATTGTGGGTATTTCTGCTTTGAAATTCAACCAGAAGATTGATTATTTTAGAACATAAAGGCCCTTGAAAGTCGAATATGAGTTTAGCGTCACTTTTTTCAGCTCATAATGAGGCAACTTTTTCATTACACCAAGTCTTTGGTCAGTGGCTCTTAAAAATGACTGTGTCGCCTGAAGAACCATTTCAAGAGCCACTGACTCAAGGGGAGATAAATTGAGTTATCCTAATACAAGGCAGGACACAGATGTATAACATGGCAGCTACATGTATTGCACTTAACGACCTTGTTGAACTCACATGACAAAATGTCTTGCAATCCTACCTGATCTGCAGCTACTTTCTTGAGAAGTGCAATTTGTGGTGTTCCCTTGAATAGACCATCCACAAGACGGTACCAGACTGTCAAAGTAGGTCCCTGCAAGAAATATCAGAAATCATAGTCTTTCAAAGTAGTGCATGTTTGGGGGAGTTTCCATAACCTGACCCATCTGACACACTTTTTTCTGACACACTTATGAATTCAGAAACCCTTTACGGAATAAAGCACAGGTTTATTCTGTTAAGGTTTCCAAATTCATAAGTGTGTCAGAAAAAAAGGTGTGTCAGATGGGTCATGGAAACTCCCAAAATGTTTGGGACAGTATGGCAATGGTAAATCTTCTAACATAAATAAAAGAATATTTTAGAATGGGAGGGCCTTATATGCATGATTCTAGCAGAATCTATGACGAAGCGAAACTCAATTCAATGCACGCGAGGATCAAGTAAATGATACAACCCGAGAAAGCAAATTGGTAATATCTCACGCCTAGAAAGTAATATCTCACGCCGTGGTAATATCTCACGCCTAGAAAGCGAGCGGTCCGGGTTCGAGACCGTGTATTTTTCGTCTTTATTTGGTTCTGTGCTCGCCAGTTTCTCCGAGCTTCTATATATATAAATAAAAGAAATAAAATCACTTTCAATCATTAATGTGATGTTTAAATTGTGTGAACTTGCAAGAGTGACTAATAATATTATTTTCATCATCTTAGTTGGACTTGCCTGTCAGTCCAGGGCATTGACCAACAGTGTCCAACGATTATGCAATTTCTTTGTGAGCGTTGTTCAATTGAATGCCTTCACCTTTTTGCCTGTTTCGGGTCCTTTCAATTTTAACAAAGCGGTCACATGTTATTTCACTCGCTTACTTTAGTGGATTATTAGCAACGCAAGTGCATTGTAGAAATCGCAAAACTGGAATTGGTTGAGTCTGTGGGCTGAAAGTTTCAGGTCCTATGTGAAATTCTTGGTCACAGGTGAAAAGTGCGCCTTACCCATGATACTTAGCGGCTCGGTTTCCAATTCACTTAGTAGCAACTCACGGTAACATTGGCCCTCAAAGCACACCAAACCACCTACTTAGCCTACACAAAGCACCCACAGTACCCACGACAACATAATATTATCATTGTAAATGTCACAGAAGCCAACCTGTCCTTGCCGCCTACATGGTACACTACATAACTGCAATGAAAGACTGGTTATCCAGTCTATCACATCTTTTGGCATTGGACACAAATTGCCAGCATTATTTGTGTGTGCATGTGTATCTTGCATGCTTTTTTGGCATATTTAACATCATTATGTATTGTATTCCTATAGACCTGCTTCAAATATCTTGTGATCTGACTAATGCCAGGGGGATTAACACATACACAGCAATGATGTTAGGTAATCCCTGCATGGTTTTCACAAAAAAGCTGCCAATTCACAATAACAATATGTGGTCAAAGGATGCCAACGAAACACCCTATAAGCAATGCACACCAGTAAAATTCATTTGAAAAGCTTACATTGTGTACTTTCTCTACGTTATTAATTATATCATTAGTAAATTACTATTAGTCAACAGCACAGTTTTGCCAATTAACCTCTCTTTGTTTCCGGATTAAAGGTGCAACAAGAGATGTTCTACATATCAGGGTGTCCCTAAAAAATTGAAAGTACTGATTTTTGCCCTGATGTAAAGCTTTCCACATCAAAAAGGACTTAGCTTAGAAATGTTTCTCTTCTTTGGTAACAAAAAATTGCAATTTCTAATTTCGTATAGGAGCAATACGAAATTTGTCCTTTCTTTATATGGAAATATAACAAATCAAATTGCCCTTTTTTCTCTCTTTTAAGAAGGCATTTCTGTAGCCAAATACACGGAAAGAAATCGATTGATGCCTTGTCTATATTAAATTACTTATTATATTAATATTTGAGTCGGCCTTTAAAAATCTCTCGTGCAACCTTTAGAGTTTTTTTTCTGGGATTCCCTATGTGTACAACCGATCAATGCACTTGAGAGATATTTGTATCCTAAAAAAACCTCTCCTCCGTCCTTTTAAAACTTATACCACAACCACCAAACCTAGCAGAGACTGGCGACTGATCTTGAAAAATCGTGCTGCTTCCAACCTCGCCTTTCTACACCTCTGCTGAGCGATAATGTCAGCAAAGAACATTAAACACCTGTGTAATGAGAAAGCACCAATTGGTTCTTTTGTGTTGTGAGCCAGACGGGCCACACAAGATAGTCTGTCACTTGTAGAGTGCGGAGGGTGGAGGAGGTTTAGTATTAACGATACATCAACACTATCATGGCATTTTAGTGTCACAACTATACTTTATTTAATTATATTCAATTTACTTTACTATCATACATAATCCATGTTAGGGAATAAATGCCCAGTTTTACAGAAACAGTAGAAACCGAGAAACCTGCGAGGCTTGAAGTAGGCCCTGAAACCAAACGCACGAAATTGCAGGCCCGACCGCGGTCGAACCTGGTACCATAAGTGGTGCGAAAGCGAGGGAACGACCCACTGCGGCTAACCCGTACCCCCCCCCCAGTTGTCAACTTTAAACAATGTTGAATCAACTTTGAAAAGATAATATTTTTTTTAGATTTGGTTAATAACACAGTGGATTTGGGGTTGGCATTTTGTGACCCAATGACACACATGACCCTGAGGAATTCAGCAGACTTTACGGAATAAAGTGCACTTATTCCGTTAGAATTCCTCAGGGTCAAGGTGTCAGTGGGTCACAAAATGGCCACACCAGTGGATTTTTAAGTTTTTGTAAGAGTGAAACATCAGAAGTTGCTGTTTTACCGTGCACAATAGTGGAAGGAAACAATGTATACACATGCTGGTGCACATATTCCACACAGATGTTCTCATTGTTTGACAAGTCTGTGCATGTTTTACCCGCCATATTGCAAGGGTAAAAAAGTAAAAGTAACTTCCTGATGTTTCAATCCGCGACTCAGACCCGCATTGATCCATGTATAGAGGTCAGTAGGTTTTTCAAATTAACTTTAATTGGGAAACATCGCTCACTGATGTAGCTTAGGTATCCGTCATGTGTGTATACATACCAACGAGTAAAATATAACCCGGACCCGAAGATTCTCCCGAACCGGCGTAACCAAAAATCAGGTGCCCAAAAGTAATATAATGAGAATAAGCCCCCACTTCATTATCATAGTTTTGGCACCACCCTATTTGGTTTAGTCTCGTCGTATTTGTGGAAAAAATCCTTAATGCTATTTATGAGGACACGCCGTATTTTACGTTGTCACACTCAGCGAGTGAAAACAACAATATCAATGTGCCACATGCTATCACTCGGACTCAATATCTCTTTTCTAGCAAATTAAACAGGGGTCATCGGGGATTTTTGTGGCTAGGAATGCAGGAATCTGTGTAGATGCCTGGTTATTGCATCGATGGGTTTCGACCATAATTATTGCAGAAAATCGACCGATCAGACAATGGAATTCTGGGGGAGAAATGCAACATGATAACATAAAGTGTGACGCACAGATTTTTATATGCGTGTGATTGACGCCTCAACAGTTGACGACACGGAGTGCTACGCAGCAACAACCACGGGCGCTGTATGTGAGGAAATCGGTTACGGGATTGGGCTATTCCACAATAAACTCGATTCCCCTCTTGGTTTATTATCCCAGCTCTATGATACATACATGTAGTGGCAACTAGCTTGAAAGGATGAAAGTTAACAATCCGTGATAGGCTCGCCAAATCGTAGCCATGATTTTAGTAGTACTACTGGCAGACGCACAAAAATTCCCCACTCAACAACAAGGGTATAATTATTTTATGTCTCCAATCAACTGCAGGGTGTCAGTATCTTCACCTTATTACTGAAGACTGCATTTTTTTTTTTACGAAAACATTCTTCTAGACCATCCACATCCTTCTCTTTGGTTTTGAATGTGCCTAATTTTTTTAACAACTTTGTGGACACTGCTGGGTTGGCTATTCTGGTATCAAATCAAATCAACAAGAAAAAATTGTACCTTGTTAATAAAAATTTTTTGTTTGCCAATTTTCCTATATGAACACGCACTCCCATTTCGGAGGTGAAACCATGTGTATAGGCTTATTTATTATACCACCCATATTCAGTACATTTTCAACCACAAATACTGCTATTGTTTTAAAAAAAATCACCCCAATTTAACCACTGTCACTCAAAGACTCCTATTTTAGGGGAAATTTTGGGGGGAGGGGGATTTGGAAAGTTTTCAACCCAAAGACCTTTATTTTTTAGAAAATTTTGCAAAAAAATGTCACCCAAAGACACCATTTGGGCCAATTTTGGCAAATGTCACCCCAAAACCCTTCCGCCCTGCTGGGGTCCCCCTCAAAAAAATCCAGTCTGCCGTTGGTCACTGAATGCCCTGGTTTGGAAGCGTCAGCCTTACACCCGTATCCATTTTTCATATGTGAGTGCCCCCCCCCCCATAATAACTAGAATTTTGCATGTTCTCGGCCTCGCCGCAAAACAGCCGCGGGATGAGCTCCCTCTATGAAACTTTATAGTATAAGCGGGTGGGACGAGCCAGCCTATTTCAATCAATCAATTCGACCTCACACAAGACCTTTGACCTTGGCATTTGACCTTTGACCTAATCAACATATGAGGGATCCCAAATTGCACCTATGACACAAGTTTGGTTCCAATTGAACTTTTCAATTGAGGTGAATTTTAAACACACGCACATCCACACACACACACACTCACACATCCACATACATACACACACACACGCACAACGGATTGCTAAGTGGTCCTTCCAGCTATGCTGGTGGCTCACAAAAAGCGACTACCCCATTCTTTGGAAGACAACAACCTGCTTTTGTCCTCCTAAATATACCCAAATTTGCCTGCCATAGCTTCAGGGCTGGGAAAAAAAATGTCAATTTATCAGGAATAAAAATCCAAATTCCCATCCAAGATTGTAAACTTCCCCTCCTAGTTTGCAAAAAATTTCCATTCAATTCCTTATTTCTTTATTGAAGGACTTTTCCCTCCCAAAAGACCAAATATTCCCCAGGAATGTCATTCCCGAATATATAATAGACATCCCCCTGGTGTGATATTTGCAGTGTAGCTATTATATATTTAGACGGACTGGTTTTGTTTGAATAAGTAAATGTACTCATGTTAATGAATCTAACTGGAGTGGTAATTAGTAGCGGAGGGAAATAAATACAAAATCTTACCTTTTTTTATAGAATTATCCATTTTCATGTTTACGTCATCAAAAAGTTAGAAATCTATTCCTGAGAAAACATAGTTTGAGAACGTGCTTTAAAAGTATCATCATGAATATGGTAACGGGAGGTGTGTATTCCACAATATGAATCCATTCGTGGGTAGTTTCGAAGGTGTCAATAATGCGAAATGTTTGCAAAAGCAGGTTTCCACTAGGAAAAATAATGTACGATCAGATTCCCATATAGAACCTTCTCTCTCCAAATATTGTGTTGCGTGTGTCTAGATTAGTTGAGTGACTGGACTAAACAAAATACACTTGTGCGTAGAAGCTGCAGAGTACAAAATTGAGAATGCCAGTATAGTTAAGCAGATTAAGTCTAAGGGGGGTGTTTGAGTAACAAGCTGCCAAGTGCCTGGGAATCTTGTGTGAAGTGGGGACTGAAGCATGGATGAATGCATTCACCGTGAAATTTTTATTTTCATTCAATTCAAATCAGTTTTCAAAAAACAGACAAACGCAGAAAGAGAAAACACTTTTCTGTAAAACACACACACACACACAAATACAAATGTGAGACAAATTTATGACAGCGCAAATGTAGCATTATTAATCGCAAAAGAACTTTGCTGTGGATAGGACTCGAACCCACAACCTCTCGCTTAGATCTCGAGTGCGCTAATCCATTGCGCCACCACGGCAAGTGATGGGTCTGTACTTGTATGTATTTATTCATGACAGTAATTCACAGAGGTTATTAGCAACTCAAATTTCTCACACACACACACACACACACACACCCCCCCACACACACACACACACACACACACACACATACAGCTGTTTATATTATTCAGACTTGTCAGTTTTCGAGTTGACTTTGCGAATCCACTAAACCCCGCTAGTTTTGGAGGAGTAGACTGTATAATTTTGTGAAACAAGACGACAAATTCAGACTTTCCAGGCGTATTATAGAAGATTGGTTAAGCGGGCAGGACGCATTCACTTTACCCAAAACAGCCAGGAGAAAATTTGTACAAAATTCATATTTTGCTGATGCTATAGACAATATCTGGCGTGTAGATTTGATCAATGTGTGTAATCTCGTGAGCAATATTAAGTGAGAAAAAGAGCAAATGAGCAATGTAAAGTGAGCAAAGGAGTAACAAATGAGCAAGTGAGCATGTTAAGTGAGCAAAAGAGCAAGAAATGAGCAATGAGCAATGTAACGTGAGCAAAAGTGCAAGAAATGGGCAAGTGAACAATGTAACGTGATCAAGAACAAATGAGCAAGTGAGCAATATTAAGTGAGAAAAAGAGCAAATGAGCATGAGCAATGTAAAGTGAGCAAAAGAGTAACAAATGAGCAAGTGAGCATGTTAAGTGAGCAAAAGAGCAAGAAATGAGCAATGAGCAATGTAACGTGAGCAAAAAGCAACAAATGAGCAAAAGAGCAAGAAATGGGCAAATGAGCAATGTAAAGTGAGCAAGAGAGCAACAAATGAGCAATGAGCAATATTAAGTGAGCGAGTGAGCAATGTAAAGTGAGCAAAAGAGCAACAAGTGAGCAAATGAAAAGTGAGCAAAAGAGCAAGAAATGAGCAATGAGCAATGTAACATGAGCAAAAGAGTAACAAATGAGCAAGTGAGCAATATTAAGTGAGAAAAAGAGCAAATGAGCAAAAGAGTAACAAATTCATGAGCAATATTAAGTGAGCAAAAGAGCAACAAATGAGCAACTGCGCATATAAGTGAGCAAAAGAGCAACAAATGAGCAAGTGAGCATGTTAAGTGAGCAAAAGAGCAAGAAATGGGCAAATGACCAATGTGAAGTGAGCAAAAGAGCAAGAAATGAGCAATGAGCAATGTAACATGAGCAAAAGAGTAACAAATGAGCAAGTGAGCAATAGAGCAAATGAGCAATGTAAAGTGAGCAAAAGAATAACAAATGAGCAAGTGAGCATGTTAAGTGAGCAAAAGAGCAAGACATGGG
>JAMKCH010042754.1:0-21175 GCA_023653785.1 Ophioderma brevispina
GGGAGGGGCTAGGAAAATAATCTTTTCGTTGTAAGTGTGACTTACCTGTAGCAGGTTGGAAATAAAACTTTGTTTCCCGTTTTATTTACATCAAAAGCTTTTTATTGATATATAATAATTAGTTCATGGTGTGTGACTTAACAAAGATGAACACTTTGGTACTTTTCACACCAATCATGCATAGATTGAGGAATCCGCCCAAACTCTCCCGTGGTGGCCACCATCGATAAATTGTCATGATCATTAACCTTCATAGAAGACATCCATGCATTGAAAAATCATCACGTAATTGCCTCAGATGACCCATCTACGAGTTTATTATTAAGCAATATTTTGTGAACTCGGTTCATCATACACAATAGAATTAAGTAGTGAAAGATACACAAAATTCCTCTGGGTATTGGTTATTTGGGGAGGTTGTAAACGTTGACAAAGGTTAATGCAGCCCCGTAAGAGGAGAGGGTTTGAGAAGAGTACGAAGGAATGTTCATGTAAACACAACTGTGAGCGATCTTTTGTAACGATATCAAGTACAATATTTTGCATTAGAGGTATCCGTAAAAATTACATAGTGGATTAAGGTGCACCTTGATTGGTTGTTCTCATAAGGCATTACTTCCATCCGCAACGCCGTAGAGTTCACCGTTGGTTATGGTGCTATACAACCGACGCGTAGCCAAAGGTCATTTCTATGGTTGTTTCACCAACACGTTGAAGCCATGCTTTATGTCCTGAACGGTTATCATAGGCGTAAACCACAAGCTCCAAAGCATCGTTATTTTTAGTTATAGGTTAATAACTACATATTTACTTCCTGCGAGTGAAAAATGGGACGACCAAATCAATGCTAGGGCCAATAGATAGTGTGACCTGGAATTTTTGGTTTAAAAGCTGATTTTTTTTCAGGATAGGTCCAGGAATATGTGTAGAATCATGATAAAAAGTCCCCGAAAATCTCCTGGGGCATCTCCCAAAAATCCAAGAGGCGTCCAAAATGGCCGCCATTTTTGTATTTTGTTTCCCAAATAATTTCAAAACCATACAAGCATGAAAAGCAAAAAAGCAAGGTCTCCAAAACATATGTTTGGAGGTATAAGGATTACCTTTGAAACACTATAAAGATGTGCGATTTTTTTTTTATTTGACCTTTGCAAGTATCCAAGAATCCAAATGTGCGTCACCAATTGGGTTAGCAAGTTTATATAGTAGTCCCATTGATGCAAATGAGGTATTCAATGATTCCGTCATTGCGATGTATGACGTTGTGCAGTAGTGCTGGACGGAATGAAGGCAATACCTCATTTGCATCAATGGGACTTCTATATGACAACGGTCTACCCAAATGTGCTGCCTTTCGAATCCGATGGGGATCGTTGGAAATATGATGAAAATAGCCAAATTTAGATATTAATAAATAAGGCCACAGGGAATCATACCTGATTTGTTGGTACTTCTAACTATCCAGACTAAACTTAACTACTAAAACGTCAAAGTTGTTTCGTACAAATTACTTAGCCTATGCAACATTACATAAATATACCAGATAATGCAAAGTTCACTCATCTGGTAATAACAGGTGTGAATGTTATTCATCCCATTACCGATAAATATGTGACAGATTCAAAGTGGTAAACTCAAAATGAAATATATAGAGAGTGGAGATGAAGGCACCACTAGTATAAGATTTCAATTGTGGAAAGAGAACGGTCACAGATCATTACATATCGTAAGATCCTGACGTGGCAATAAAATAAGATGAATTTATGGGCCAATTGAGAGTGCAGTGTGCTCGTTCGTTCGTTTGTGAATGTCCAAGTCACAGTGGAAGATCCGCCTCACCGTCCAGGTGTTAGGCCGGGCTCCTCCCGGGGAACCAGCCCCTCACAGTCATCGATGACGTGGCCAGTGGGCCGTTGGCCCGGGCTCTTCAACAATCGCAGCCCGGGACCGGTGAAAGCCCCACACCTATCATGCGCTTTGTACGGCGAATGTCAGCTCCGAGTCTGCCAAGGTGGACCCATGCCCTCCCACCAAGGTTACAGGATGGGCTGTTCCACAAACTGATTTAAGTCCAGGCAGAGGACGACCACCGCTGAGATCATGTCATCGATCCAAGATGATCGACAGGGGGAAACCGCGGCCTGCAGCATCATTGACTGGGCAGCGAAGCAATTCCGTGGAAATTCTCTGATCCCCGAAGGGTATTGGTGGTGGATGGAATAAGCACAGGTTCATCACACTCTTGGCGAGCTTGCTCATTAGTACTCCTAGGTTTCAGGAGCTATGCCCAAAGGAACTGGAAGGTATTCTATAAACCGTCACCAAGGCCACCACTAACAAGCTCACTACATCATTCAACAAACGACCCCATAAATCCAGTCGAGAGTGCACACCGTGATTCCAAACAGCAGCACACTTAGCACCGAGCATGCAAAGACAACAGCCGGTGTATAGAAAGCGCCATAGGCGCCCCCCCACCCAAGCCCGCGAGGGCCCACGAGGAGACCGACATGAGGCCACGTCTTGACGGCGACTGCCTTGAGTTGTGTTGATTGAAAGTAAGGCGGCGGGCCATCATGACGCCAAGGCACCCTGGTGCCGGGGGTCATGCGACCCAGCCCATCTCCATCTGATGTCTTTTTGCGCACCGACTTTTTGCGCACTGAAACACAGAGCTGCCGGCCTTGGGCCTGCCAATTTTCAAGCGCCATCGGTGCCTGTCAGGTTCTCTCTGCAAAAACCGCCTCCAAGTCCACAAAGCGAACCAGCAAGCCCTTGCCGTATCATATGTGCAGGAGCACTGCGCAACAAGCTTCCCTTTGGCACAAATGAGACGCAAATGTGAAAAGCCTGGGCACCAGGACCAGAAACCCACCCCCCCCCGGCGCCATCCCTGTCATTGGCCGGACCCGATGTCCCCAAAGACGACAGATCCGTTCCAGGTATGAGCAGCATAAATGGAACCCGACAAGCCCAACATCAGGGAATACCCTGAGCAGCCCAAGGCAGCGACATCGACGCCGATTATTATGAAACAGGGCCGTAGCAAGATTTTTTTTCGTGGGGGGGGGGGGTTCGAGGACATTTTTGTTTTAAAAGTGGACCTACACCCCCAACTCTCCCTTTTGAATATCTGTGGAAACAGTGACTTTCTTGTCAAAAATTTCTTAAATTTTGGACCTTTTTATTACAAAATTCAGCCAAAAAGTGCACTTTTGCCCAGTTGTGGAATTGGTTCCCCTCCCCATGAATACGGCTGTCTATTAAGACCTGCTCCAAACACACTGTCTTTATGTAAGGACTGTCTCGATTGTGTTGTGGTAACACGCAACTGAATGTTGGTCGCTGCAGTGCTAAAATTGGCGTGGGATCCCAAGCACGGCCGTGGGAATGTGATCGACCGGTGTTCTATGCTAGGAAACACCGCCCCCAATCAGATAGAGGCATACTGTGACCAGTGTGTTTTTGATTGGGTGCAAGTCCCCTTAAAAGGGACTCACACATATCAAAAATGTGTCTTTGTTTTCTTAATTTTCCACAGGAACCATAAAAATTAAATTGCCGTAATTTTGGAGAAAAAAAAATTGTTTTCGGACACTCCGTACACCGTTGCCATGGTGACGCCGGCAAACTTGGAATATTCCTTAAGTATTCCCAAAATCCTCCAAGAGAGTGAAAAAAACCGTTTATTGATTGTCACGTTCCCTGAATATGGCGGATAAAAGGAACAGCAAACGATACTTGTCGATTGCACTCCCGAAGGAATACAGGACACAGACACAAAAGATATGCTTCAAAACAGCCACTTAATGGATGTACGGGGTTCATAAGGGGACTTAAAATTTTTATGGGAGAGAATCATGGTGGTTGTTGTGGACCGGAAACTGAGATGTGATAAAGTCAATGGAAGAGCGTGGATAAACTCACGTGGTTTAAGTAAATATGGTAAATTACCGCGTTCCACATGATGACAAACGGCACATGTCAACGGTGCCATTTTCCCATTGAAAAGTTGTTTTCAGGTTAGCACGTGACCTCTTTATTGCCATTAAATTTCCCGAGTCCAACGGTGGTGAACGTGCTCCAATCTTTTATTGACATTAATCTCATTTCCGGTCCATACAACCACACAATTTTTTCACCCTAAAATTAGAGTCAGGACCCCTGACAAACTCGTAAAGTCATTTTTACCGACTAGTTGGCAGCCATTTTGACGTTCCTCTGCTGTATTCATTCTGGAAGTTTACAATCGGAAAGTTACAGTAGCCAGCGAGTTTCTTTAAACCCGCCCTTAGGGGATAATAAAATCAAATTTAAACGTTTGTCGCACGACTTGATTCTGGAAAAATCATAGTTTTGAAACACCACTTTGACAATAATTAAGTAATGTGTAGTAAAGAAGCCTGATACAATTTTAAATCAATTTGTGAATATGTATGCTTTTTATGCATGTTGCAACTTACTTTTGGCCAAGTGGGTATTGGGTATGTTTGGTTTGCTTTAACATGTATAATTCCAAAAAAATCATAAAATATGTTTAAAACGGCCATTTTGGGAGCCATCTTGGATTTTGGAAAATGCCATCAGGGGATTTGCGGAGACTTTTTGTCAGTGATAGTTACACATGTCCCAGCACCTATACTTAAAAAAATCAGCTTGTTACCAATAATACAATTTGGGCTATTATGAGCGACTACTGGCCTATGCACGCGCGTTGAGTTTTTGATGCGTTGGACAAGCATCGAAAAGTCATACACGTGGGAAAAATAGTAGTTTCAAAATATCATTATCATGGAGATAAAAAGCAAATTATCCACTAAGAAATCAGTCCTGCGCAACGCGCACGCATTCAAAATCGCATTACGCATTACACGGAGTGCAACTGGACATTCTTAAAAAACCTAAAATAGGTTTTGAAACACCTAGTTTATCGGTTTGATAACAATTTTGTTTAGTTAATAAACCGGTTTTATACTAGAAACAATATTGATATTCAACGTTTTGATTAATCTCCCGGGAGCAACTTGTATTCAAAGGTGGATATGATGCGTGAACATGGACTTCCAAATGCACCCTAATGAAGTAGTCCACCGACTGAAAACATACCCAAACAAGTATTTTTAGTAGAGTAGATATGTGCATGAATTGTGCACTTGGTGATAAAAGCATGAAATTTGGCACACAGTTTGGGCATGTTCTAAGAAGGATTTTTGGCTATAGAGGCATCGCAGAATTTTCGTGTAACAAAAATGGCGGCCATTTTTCAAAATGGCTGCCATTTCTAGTATTTTAGCTTTTTTGATGGACTAAATGTGTTTTGTTTGTTTGTGTTGGGCTACCAAAACATAATTGTAGCCCAGAGCAATGCCTAAAATAGAAATTTATTTATGGTAACTTTTCGGTAACAGAAATGGTGGCCATTTTCCAAAATGGCGTTTTTTTTTCCAAAATGGCTGCCAATTCCCTTATTTTACCAATTTTCATCGACTGATAGCATATTTTTTGCTACCAAAGCATATTTTTATCAAGCAGAATGCAAAAATAAATCTGTAAATAGACCATCAATACCAATTGTTATGTACTAAGTGCAGACATTTGGTTACACAGAATGCCAATACAACCTGTAAATGGTTAATGAAAGATATTTAAAAATAGTCAACATTGCTTGTTTTATTTGCATTGCAGAAGAATAACTCAAAACATATTTAAGATGACTTCGGGGTTTTGTTTGAAACAAAAGATTGTGAACATTTCCAAATGGGAGGAGGCTTATGTTTTATGGTATGGTCTAATGATAGGAGCAAACACCATTGCACAAGTACAGGTATACAGTGTTAAAGGGCTGCAACATGACAACAATGGCATGCAATTATTCTCTTACCAGTGTTTTCCAAATCCTGTGCATTGAGTCCCTTGTTTGGGGGGTACGATCTTATCCATTATGAGAAAGAAGGAGGGGAAAGGTGGGGGTACGTGGAAGGACTTATCCCCCGCCAATGTATTGTAATGCCAACAGCATTGAATATTTGATTGTACAAGCACCAATGGTATATTATACGATATTTTCTATACAGTACCCAAAGAGTATTCATATTCTTCAATAAGGGCGTTACCAAAATCTAAATTCAGGTGCATGTACACTTGTGGTGTAATCAATCATGGCTAGCCAGTGTCGCAAAGTCATCAGTGGCCGCTGTCGATGTGGAACTCCATTTTAAGATTGACAAAAACAGAGCCATCTTCAATTTTGGCAGTAAAAGTCTACACAAACAAGATTATAGTCAAAAGCATTGAATACATGGTAAACTTAATAAAATTGATTATCCTTCATGTCTGTTGTTTTGCGTATTAACAACTATCTTAATAAGTTTGTGTAGTTCAAATTAATAATAACACTCTGGATTAGTGCCTAATGGTAGAGGCTCTAGAACACGTCAACATAGTTAAAAAGGAGCAATAATATCAAAATTATTCAAACGACAAAATACAAAATTCAATAAGATAAAACTTCTATGTGAAACAAATATGATATACACCAACTACCAATATTACTTAAACTTAGTTACCCGTTCCGCCAACCTACTCGCTATCTTCAACTCTGCCTATCCTATTCCGAGAATAATTTATTTAAGCAGACTTTCAAAATATAATTTGACAATAGATAGCAAGAGAAAGAGAACCCAGTGTCTTCATACTAAGAAAAATGGGAGATCATCGGAATCATCAGCTGTGAGGTTCTGTGTGAATTTTCCCCACCGTCAGTTGGTGAATTTGATCTTTCCTGATTAACATGCCTCAAACCTACATATTGGTGAAACAACTAGACCGCCGGCGTGGAGGAAGATAAATAATAGAAAGGACAAAGAAAAAACTCACAATATCAGTATTTAATGAGTCTGTTTAATTGGAAGCCCATGCAGTTGGTAGATATGTTATGTCTGACAACGGCAATCGAGCAGCTGCATTTTGAACTCACTGAACCTGGGTAACTTTTCTTTCTGGGCGCCATAGGGCAAGGAGTTGCAGGATACAGCCTTGATGTAACAAAGATGGATCAATCCAATGGTGCATTTTTCATCAAGGGTCTGTTCAAAATTAACCAATTTTCCTTATACAGTGCCAGGCAGCCGTGCATAAGGTGCATAACATGATTGTGTTTTCTCAGGATGAGTCTAAGATGGCACCAAGTTACGTGCTTCAGCTTGTGGATGAAAAAAAACTGATTGCCAATGTGGATGGCTGGAGTTTTGTCGATCTGTAAAAATGAGAACGAAACAACAACACTTCTCTGTCGTTTTGAAATAAATATCAGCTTGTTGGATTTACATCAGGATCTGATCACTGCAACATGATTCAATATTATTTATGGCTGCATCACAACCCCAATGGTGGAAAGACAGAGCTGCCATCGTGTAACGAAAGAGTGAACCCCTATGGCAGTAATGATATCCTGCAGTGGGGCAGAGAACAAGATGAATCATACATCCAAAAGACCCTGTGGAAATCCACAATCTACTGCCAAGAGATTGATGAAGCATAATTTATCGATCTAGGATTGAGTTTGGTCATCTAGGTAAGAAAACAACCAACTTAATGCTTTTTCCAGTTATTTCATATACTTAGGCGGGTTAAGAGATGTTTATGGTCAAAGTGTCAAAGTGGCACTGAAGTCCAATAAAACTAGCCAGCATCTTTTGTTTGTCGAGACCAATCAAGATGTCGTTATGAGGGAGCCGGTAAACAAAGCAGTCTGACGGCATCGGATAAGTGGAGATCATTCTCGCTGAGATAAGTCTACAACTGATTTACTAATCTATCAATCACCGTTCCAATAAATAGCATAGGGACGATAATTTGAGAGATGGTGGTGTCCGAGTTGGATTTATTCAGCTGCGGGATCACAGCTGAAATGCATGCTGAGAGCTTGGAGGAAATACATCGATCCGCAGAGGGAAAAGTTGTTAACTGGTAAAACAGATCATCTAGACATAGTTTAAGAGACTAGCAGTAGATTGTTACGCCAGTTTTCTTGACTCTTGTTGTGGAAAAATTCTGCCCAAAAACTGTAGCAAGATCTTTGCGAAATTCATGAGTACGTCGTGTATGTTTCACGGAAAAGGTAACGTTGGTTACATGTGTAATCGGGTTGCTATGATACTCAGTCTTTGGCTTTAGCAAGAAGAGAGTTGTATTCAAAACACTGATCCTTGTAAGTTCCTTGCATATTGTGAGCGCAGTCTGTGAAACTCTGCGCTCCAGCCGAGAGTGTTTCATTCTTCTCAACCTCCAAAGGGCATCTGAATACCAAGGAGATGAGTATGGAGAAACAGAGTTAACTGATGAGTGGAGCATTTTTTTTTTTTTTTTTTTTTTTTTTTTTTTTTTTTTTATTTTTTTTTTTTCTTTTTTAAAAAATTTTCTTCATCAAGGGTCTTAGATAAGGTGGTGTTATATTCATTAACAGAGAATGGACAGTTAGATCTAAGGGGACACAGAAGTGCACATCTATATCAGAGCAGATTTATGATGTTGGAAATATTCAAGTCTGCATACAGGCTGCCAATGAAAGCTGCTTTCAGCAAGTTTTTACTGTCATCTGCAGCCCTCCTTGCAACCACACTTGTATTTTGGAATACTTTTCGAACTTCTGGAAGGGTTGTCAGACGTTTCCCAATGCTCCTTTCCTTTCTAACAATCCATCCTATCAATTTGGGCCATGGAAGTTCGGAGATGCAATCATCACTTAGCCCCAACAGTAAACCGACTTGATAGGTGCTCTCTTGATATGTCAGTGAGTGCTGCCTTCATTGAGCATATGATGTTGCCCTCAAGTTCGAGATAGATGGCTCACATTCAGGTTGAAAAAAAACCATGCCTTTAATAAGTCTGCATTGGGACCATTTGGTATGGTTTGCTTTGTTGAGCTTTATTGTGGGTATTACCAAATACTATTTCATTCAAATAAGAAGTAAGGATGATGAAAACCATTATCTCTACAGGTAAACCGATGCATACATCAGTGGTAGCTAGGTTGTAATTGAAAACCACTGTTATATCAGAATAACCTAATAGTGTCTTTTTAATTAAAACGTATTCTTACGGCACATCCCTGGGTGAAGACTTTGACTCTAGAGCCAAATGTAGCAGTATACAACATACTATAAACGAGTAATTAATGTCTGCATCTTGAACATGGCCACCACTGTTGTCATGCAACCAATTTGAAATGCTTAAATAAAAACGTTTTCACTTTTATTGTATGAAAAAAGACGTTTTACATATTTATTCATGCAAATATGTAAAATAGCTGTTAATGGCGGCCATTTTGGAAAATGGCCGTCATTCCTGCCATGCGATAAACCTGCAATGGTCATTCGATCGAAAGTCTTTTTAAAACATCCAATGTGCATCAAATGCCATGCTTGAATGCCTAAAAGCACTGTATTTATCAACTCAATCTCAAATTTAGAGGATAAATAGCAAGTAATGGCAGCCATTTTGAAAAATGGCCGCCATTTAATCAGAGGACAAATCTGCGATGCCCCTATAGCTAAAAGTCTTTCTTATGACATGCCCTAGATATGTGCCAAATTTCATGTTTTTATCACCAAGTGCACAATTCCCCCAAAATATTGCACATACCTACTCTACTATTTTGTCTGTTTTTGCTACCCTAAACAGGCAAGCAATGCATTGTGTCCCTTTATTAACTTCATTAGCTTTACTTCCGACTTACAGTATTTTTTATGATTTTGTTGTCTGCTTAGTGTGAGGATTCCATACCCTAAACAGGTACATCAAAATTTCACGGTTAAGAAAAATATCGTGTGTCCCTTGGTGTAAGATATGAGTTAGACTAGAGTAAAGACTCTTTTACGGAATAAAGCTGTACAATCCGTGTAATCCTTTGATCCTCTTATAGAAGATTTCATGCTAGGCTAATTCCATGATGTCTTACATGAAAAATGAACCAAAAACATACCATTTTTACCATATTCGCTCTTTCTGACACCCTAATCAATGTACGCGCGTACATCGCCTGTTGCGAAAAAAAGACCCTTTTTACGCGTTTTGGTGTTCACGCACCATATCCACCTTTGAATACAAGTGCCCCCCCCAAAAAAAAACAAACCTCTCTATTGAAGCCTGTATAGAAGATTCTAGTGACAAGTCACCGACGCTAGTCACCGACGGCAATTCGCGCATGTGTAGTACATTCCTGACTGACCTAAGTTCAAATGCACCGCGTTGCAATATACACACAATGGAATCTGTGTGTACATTGTACGTGTCATGCAAACCATGCTTGACCGCGCCACAAACACGGTTCCGCGCAAATAATTATGACAGCGATCAATACTCCCATTGAATTTCCCAGTTCAAACTTGGTTCCACTGCCGGAAAATAGCCATGCATAATTTGCAGGGTCACCCTATTAAAAGTAAATGTCACCTTGCAATGATGACAATGTGGTCATGGATGATTTAAAGTAATACCGACCCAGATAGTACACTCACTAGTCACTTATATCGCGCATAATCTACGTTATTTGGAGTACTTTTGCAACCCTCAATTTCCGGGTTGACTCATGGCGCAACGTTACTAACACTAAAAACAAACCAACACTCACCAACGGAAAGTATTATTTAAATTCTGTTTTAGCTCCGATAGCCGAGACCATCCGGATTTTCCCATTTCATTGCTAATAGAATTTTGCCCACCTGAGGTCTAAAAAGTCTCTCCAACGTCATGAAACACGTTACAGAAATTTCCGAAATCTCCCCAAGCTGTATCACAGATATGACGTCACCTTCAGTATGAGTAATGAGGGGCTCGTCATTTGTAATGTATACGAAGAAGTGTGTTCGTTCCCCCGGATTAATCTAGTTTATCGAATCGATCAATTTACGTTTTCAATTATGAAATAGCGTTCGATAAACTGGATTTTCACTTATTTGTTGATAAACATGGATTTCATCACGGAGTGTTCAGTTTCTTTTTCTTTCCTTTGTGTTTTTAAAAAAAAAAAAAAAAAAAAAAAAAAAAAAAAAAATTAGGTTAGGTTTTTAATAAAATCACCCTCGAAAATTGTTAGGTTAGGAAATCGTATTTAGGATTTTAAACATCACTTTCGAAAATTTTAGGAGAGGAAAATTGGCTCGAAAATTTATAGGTACGGGACATTTTGTAAAAACATCACATTCGGAATTTTGAGGGGAAGAAATGCGGTTAGTTTTTTAGACATCACCTTCGAAAATTTCAAAGGTTTGAGAAAGCTGACAAATGTATGACAGCGGCAAAGAAAGGAAAACCAGCTTTGATACTTTGTTGAAAGGCGCTATACGCTGACAGCTACATAAATTAATGTTGTTGGTGATGAAAGTCGGTTTGTATATGTTGACGATTATATATCATTATAGATGAGGTATGAATTTTGGTGATAAGATGTAAAAAGATTGCGTTTTTTCATCTAATTCGTGCCGTACCTAATAATTTCTGTTTATGCACTTGCTATTTTTTTAAGGACACTTGTTCTTTTGCCCAATTTGAGTTTTAAAAAAAAAAAAAAAAAAAAAAAAAAAAAGGTAAACATGGTAAAGAAATTCAGTTAGGTTTTTTAATTAAAACATCACCTTCGCATAATTAAAACATCACCTTCGCAAATTGATAGGTTAGGAAATTCGGTATGTTTTTAAAACATCACCTTCGAAAATTTCTAGGTGATGGAATTCGGTTATTTTTTAGAACATCACCTGCGAAAATTGTAAAAGTTTGAGAAAGTTTTGCACATTTGTATGACAGCTGACACCTTGTAATGACAGCGGAAGAAATGGAAACCGCTTTGTTACTTTGTGAAATGCGCTATATTTTGAAACATAACCTTCAAAAATTTCTAGTTCTAGGTGAGGAAATTCGGTTAGAAAATTTATTTAAAACATCACCTTCGAAATTGTTTAGTTTAGGAAATTTGGTTAGGTTTTTAAAACTACCTTCAAAAATTTCTAGGTGAGGAAATCGGGTTGTTTTTAAAACATCACCTTCGAAAATTTCTAGGTGAGGGAATTCGGTTCGAAAATTTATAGGTAAACATGGTAAAGAATTTCAGTTAGGTTTTTAAAACATCACCTTCGCAAATTTATAGGTTAGGAAATTCGGTTATGTTTTTAAAACATCACCTTCGAAAATTTCTAGGTGATGAAATTCGGTTATTTTTTAAAACATCACCTGCGAAAAGTTTGGGAAAGCTTTGCACATTTGTATGACAGCTGACACCTTGTAATGACAGCGGAAGAAATGGCAAAACCGCTTTGTTACTTGTGAAATGCGCTATATTTTGGAAACATAACCTTCAAAATTTCTAGTTCTAGGTGAGGAGGCAAGGAAATTCGGTTCGAAAATTTATTTAAAGCATCACTTCGAAAATTTCTAGGTTAGGGAAATTTGGTAGGTTTTCTAGGTGAGGAACTCCGGAGTGTTTTATAAAACATTCACCTTCGAAAATTCTAAGTTTGAGGAAAGCAGTGCCAACAGATGTATGGGCAGCGATAGGGTCTGATTTATATGCGTGTCAGTTTTCATGCTATTGTTAAGGGTATGTTTCTCAATTTGTTGGGATGTGTGATACCGAAAGTAAAAGCCGAAGATATTAGTGGAGGGATGAAAGTATAAGCGTAAAATGTTCATTTTATTGGCAGATAATTAAAGCTCCAACATTTCATTGATTTTAAAATTATTAATAGGGATGTTTATTCCTGTTCAGTTCATTAAAAAAGTTTTGGGGAGTTCGACGATTCCATTCGTTCTGAGAGGTTGTATGCTTATCCAAATAATACAATAAGAAATCCATGCGATGCTACCGGAAACCAGATTAAGGGCTGGTTAAAAAAAGTCTCTTTCGCACGAGAGAAAAATATTACAAGCAAATGCATGATACAATTTCCAATACACAAAAAACTTGAACAAAAAAATCTGAAGCATTAAAAACATAGAAAAATTATACAAAAGTAATTATTATCACAATTTCTTTTAGTCACTAGGAACGTGGAAAACCTGATTACGGTTTACATTATTTCGTCTTGTTCCAGAACACAAAAATAAGCTTGATCCAAATTCATTTAAGTTACTTTGGCGTTTTGGTCACTCATTAACAAACACAATATTTACGAGGCTGATCTCCTCTTCACCCAGCCTCGATGATCAGGACACTTTATCCGTTCTCTTTTGATGACTCCAAACCAAGAAATACGATAGCGTGTCTCAGATTTTACAACAAACTATCATTGAATCTGGTATGGAAAGGACCCAAATGGCCTTTGGGTATGATATCTGGTGGTTTGGTCACTACATCGTTTAATTCAACTAACCTACCTCACTTTCGCTGAAGATGGTGTTGGCGATCAGTAAGTCACACTCTCCTATTTATAACATGCATGCATTGACATACAACAAATGTTTTGTTATGTTATCAAGAGGGTACCGGTTCAATCAATTGAACGAATTGAAATCTATGAAATCGCTCTTCAGGTGAAGCATGCACGAATGTTGGCCTACGCCACATAAAAGCGGCGTATTGATTTTCCTGGATTACACGGCAACTCTCAACATGAATAGAATCAGGAGTTTCCGTAACCGCCCATCTGACCACTAATATTTTCTGACACACTTATGGTTCGACAGGGTACATCCCAGGGTCGTAATTAATCTACTTTTATGCCAATATTCATAGTAGTTTATGTTGCACGAAATATATTCTTCAATATAAGCTTTTGGGCACCCTGAGTTTTGACAATATGGCGGTCAAAATACCATTCTTTACAAAAAAAATCGGCTTAAAAATGTATTTTTTCCGTTGAGAAATTCACATAAAAACTCTAAAGACATCGCGGATAAGGAAAGAAAGACGCCCGCTATAGTTTCATGAGAACGGATGAACTTGAACGTTTTGCATCATAAAGCCACCTGCTCAAAGTTTACTTTACTGGTTTTTTCAGAAATCACATTAATGAATCCCAAGTCGGTCGTTTATTTAAGTATATACCGGCTTCCAAGGGGTAATTAAAATGTTCCCTATTTGAACCCTTCCCCTCAAGAACACAAGCCGCGTGGCAAGATGTGCGCTATATTATTTAGCAAAATATATGTGTGAGTGGCTGTTTGGTTTCTTGGGGTGGAAAGACCTCATTTTTGCCTTTGTTTTCTGGGGGGCGGAACACTAAATGGAATTGCCAAAAACAACAACGAACTTTTGAACACCAAACCTCACCACATCGCTCTGTGGTAAGGCATGCTAATATACCAAGAGCTCAGTTCAGTAGCCTTGGCATGAGCACATGTTACAACAGGGAGCAGCATGTCGGGGTATCATTAATTATACTAAAAATACAGGGATCTCTTTCTTGATTTGATACAATACAAGGGTGCATGAAAGCTATTGACTGCGCCTTGGGAATTGTCATTTATTAGCTAATAGTTGTAATTAACTTGCTCATGATTTAAATAGCGCGGTCATGGCCCATGTGTTGTAGTAAGAGTCGGCTTGTTGTGAAGAAGGTTATATAATCAACATCGTAGGAATAAGCTAAAGGTATTTGAGTATTGTTATAAAGGGCTGCCTTCATGTAGCCTTTTTGTAGCTATAGCTTATGAAAGACAAAAGGTCATCTATAGGCGTCACTTACAAGCTCATGACAAAGGGCAGCTATGTGCAACATCTTCCTGTTTTTTCATAAGTAAATAAATTTTTTGGTCGTGAAATGGAGGCTGCTCTAAGCTGCCTTTTCAGAGAGCACGCCCTGACGTAGTTTCTCAGACTGTTCTATTTTTTTGATACAAGTGATTTATTTGGGGATTAAAAAACACTGGCGTACATGATAAAGTAGTGTCAAACACCAAATCAAAATTTGATGGTTTGAAATTTAAACTATATGATTATAGGGGGCCTCCTCCTCTCATTATCCGGCGATGTCCATTTCCATGTTGTTAATTTAAAAGCATCAGATCTGCTTTTGACAAAGTGAAATTATTTCCATGATCGAAAAAGGGGGGGGGGGGGGAAATAAGGGGGGGGAAAAAAAATTCAAAATGGCCACCCCTCCTCCCCCCCCGTCTCTTTAATTTTGCAGGGCGTAGGAACATGCCATCTATAGCAGCACAAAGGCAACGACATCAAACTCAGGAGTAAACTGAGTAAATGTCTATTCCAAAGACTTAACGGTTAGGGTAGGGCGATCTTACGCCATATCTAAATGACCGTTTGGAAATTGCACTGTTGCAGCGAGGATAACCACGCGAACGAGTCCATCTAGAAGGACCCTCGTTTCCCCCTGTGTACATCCCCCCGTGACCGAGCAACGAGCGCGCTCGGGTAGTGTCAGTGGGCGAACGAGGGTCCATCTCGATGGATACCACTAACATCCACGGGTTTGATCGCAATAATTTTTTCATGCACTTATCGATATTACTAAGATCTTTTGAATGAAGGTTTTTTAAGAGGTGATTTTGTAATGTCACTGGAGGACAGGAGACGGCCATAGTAGTGTACGTAAGCAGTTCCCCAAATACGTTTGAATGAAACAGGCGGTTGAAAGGGTCATTTCTCAGCAATTCGGTCAACAGCGACCACTTTGACAGGCAACACCATTTTGTTTATGCGCATGCGCATTATCATTTAAGCTGCTAAAGAGAGCGCGTGGCTCTTAATCAGCTTATTTTAAAAACTCACGCGAGTACGATCTTCACACGTTTCCGCAAAGTCTGAGGCGTTGTAACCGCCTACTTCATGTGTCGTGCATTGATTGTATGTAAACACTAACATACAGCATCTAGCTTGGACTTGGCTTTGGCATTCACAAAAATTAGGGGAGAATTGGTGCATTGGACTATTTAATATCATGTTCATTGATTTAGATAAGTTGTCAGCATAGTATAAGCTTTATAATATTTTAGAAGATTGAGGCATGTAAACAAATCATGGTATCTGGTGATCATTCAAAACACTAGTATTGCCAGTATTGGGAAATGAGATCGCTGTGTGTTGTAGTTTTGTTTGAATGTCAGAGTCCACTGGGGTTCATTGAGTCCGGAGGCCCGCAGGTCTGAGCGTATGCGGCGAAGTCCGAGTCCATGGCATGGGCCCGAGGTTCGAGTCAGGAGACCGAGTCCGAGTCCACCGAGATATGAGTCCAAGTCTGGTGACTCGGACTCGCCCAATGAGTCCGACGAGTCCTGCTGTTCTAAACAAAGTTCTAAACTCCACCTCGTATAGCTTAGTGCGTCACGCCGCGTCACGCGGTCAAATCGGCCAACCGATTTGCGTCAAAATCGTGTCATACAGCTTGAAGAGAAGGCTGAGCGGAATGTTCCAGGCAACCAGATGTCATGTTCACAAGGAAGTAAGAGCCGAAAACAAACAGTGGGGCTATCTCACAGGGCCAAGTTCCGATCAACGTTGTGGTACTTCAAGATCCAGATGTTGGTGAACGTGCAGTTGGACTGGTTGCACGATGCAATTTTCATGCCATTACAGAATGATTGTTGCGACACACTCAAATTATCGCGTAAGTGCGTGCACTTCAGTGCGTAATGGAATCGTGCTTTATTAGGCGTGTCACTGTGTGATGCAATAGACACCGCGATAGAAGCGGGTTCCTATCCGCACTCCCTATTATTTCGATCTCAAGTTTGAGGGTGACGGTCACTGTGCTAGTTAGGTTTTGCACCCTAGAGAAACGACACGCGCGTGGCCCCTTTCACATTGCACACGCACGTAATAAGGCAGCACAATCGGAACATGCTAAGCGAAGCGGGTCCACGTCATAGATACGTCACCCTCAATGCTCAAGAACCGAACAGAGTATACGTGTGGGATGTGCAGTGTTGCGTAACACAATATCCATGTAGGAATACACCCTGCAAAAGCCACTTGGCCACATTGATTTCGCGTGTAGATCGACCCCAGTAAGTGAGTGTGAGCAATAGGACCATTTTGACAGAACACATCTTATACATGGGTATATGGTACTACTTGAAATAGCAAGTAGCCCATGTTACGACAAGGGGTTGAGCCATTCACAACCAGTCGTCCGTGCTGGGCGTGACATTTTGAATATTGCACGGAAGAATTATTAGTTTGGGTGATGGTATACCCAATAATGTCAATTCGATCCCAAACCATCGCCAAAATATCAGTGTGGATGTTGGTGCTATTGGGTGGTTAAATTTTGTCCTACCCAGCGGCCACACAAACGAGAAATGAAGTTTTCGTCGTCTTGATTTAAATAAACCCACTCAATGAAAAATTTTTACCCTAAGCGCGCATGAATGATGAAAAAAGGAGTATCTGAGCACAATGATCAGGTACACTATTATTACACCTGGCCACTCAAACACCTACATTAATTTGTATCACTACCGATTAGTGTATATGCAAAGCGGCGCACCCCACAGTTATGTGGAAGAAGCGGAGGCAGCCATTGCTTTC
The DNA here is from genome assembly GCA_023653785.1 of Ophioderma brevispina. Classification (NCBI taxonomy): domain Eukaryota; kingdom Metazoa; phylum Echinodermata; class Ophiuroidea; order Amphilepidida; family Ophiodermatidae; genus Ophioderma; species Ophioderma brevispina. The sequence continues at coordinate 17,480 of JAMKCH010042754.1, forward strand.
TATTGTTGGTACTCTATGTTTTTGTGGTCGGCAAAACATGCGAGACGGTGACTTTTACAAGATTACGTAACGTTTTGCCTCTCTATCTATATTGAACCTCTTTGGTTTACGATCACGGGACAATACACAATACGTGATCATCAAAAATCATCAGTGCCATGCCAAGCCTAGCCCAGCCTTGGTTCAAATACAACATCGCAACTACCGGCTCGGGCGCGGCAATGGGTGACGAGCTAACTATACTGTCCACTCTGTAACAAACATCCACTACGCTACTTTCACTCTTCCCAGCAAACAACTACTTGTGGTCTGCTGCCGGGACGAGATGAAGCAAACGGCCAAATTGCAACTAAAATCCCTAAAATATGCAATTCAAGATGCTTTTTCTCCAAAATTTTCTTCATCCACAAATCTTTGTTGGATGAGACAAAGTTGCTCAAAATAGGTTTTCTAGCTATATTCCAAAAGGTGTTAAAGGTCTGTTGGTGATTAACGGAATTGATATGGCCAAGTGTGATGGCGATTTTAGCGGAGATGTCGCCATTGGTCTTCTTCTTACGTATATTCGCACCTCTACATCCAACTTCAGTAAACGAAAACATTAATGAATTCGCCCGCCATGGTTTACCTGGTTGAAAACCCCAATAACCCAATCGAGCAGATCGTGTCTACCCCCCTGTAATTGGCGTTGAAAGAGAATGGGGAGCGCTTTTATATAAAATGCATGTGACCAAAGTAAAGGTCATTTCTCTATTTGGTGATCGCTATTAGGTGCTTCCTTATGCCTTTCTGATTTGGGAACAATGATAAATAAGTATATCAAACGATATCTACATAAATGACGAAATTATATAACAATTGCTACAATTCGAGTTTTAGTAGACCGTATAGTCCAAGTCTAAACCCTATATGGTGTCTAACCACACTGGTAATAAAGTGTGTAGTCGGGGTCACAGACTCCGAAAAATATTATTAACAGTCCTGCGCGAGAGATTAACGTTACCAGTCCGTATAGCGAATGCATGCGCAATGAAACTAAATCTCAATATCTCGTTTAAAAACGAAGGGGTTCTAATCTATGGAGGTTTTTGCAGCAGAGGGTCCGTTACTATGTTTTGTTTAAAATATGTACCGTAATTGGGTTCGGAACCTATAGAACCTAGCCGAGAAAATTGAACGTTTTGTGGGGTATTCGGTGCTCGCAAACACGGAAAAGGGGGGAAAACGCAATCGCTCCGGGCCCGTACCTTTTCCCACAATGGCATTTCGGTTATTATTCCAGTCTGAGATTTTAAACGTGGTTTCATTACGTTTCAATTTAGAAACGCTATACGTAATTACCGTACCGCCGTATACACGGATGTAGCGGTTGCGCACCAACGAAGACACATATGGGCCCGAAATCGGTTGGACCAAGCGACACCGTCGTGGTTAGGTATTATCGGGTCATGGGATTGTGAGAGAAGAAGCATTATTGAGGTACAATACGCTCATACACCAAGGACACCGTCGTGGGGTGTATTGTACATACATTACGATGAACGTACCTTGTGTGATCTGGGTATCATATATCATACCAAAAACCAGGGCCGTATATTTTTAATAACATGGTGAATGAAGGCTATGAAACTTGCCAGGGAATTGAGATTTTACTAACATAATGGGCCACTGGTTTGAGACCGACCCGAATCTATGAGTCTTTCTACTTTAAGTTCTTTCACACTTTCCCGGGAAATGGATGGGGCGTTTTCGGGGTTATGCGGCACCACTTGTGCGAATTTTTGAACACTAAATTCTATTAATTGTTACCATTTTATGGATTAAAATCGTGTTCCGCCCTCCTAAAGGGGTCGGGAAGCGTGAAATGAGATTGCAAGTCCATTGTTTACGAATTTACAAAACATCACAAGTATTACCAAATGCTCACTGCAGCCAGTGTACAGAAGTAGAGTGAAACTATGGGGTTGGCTCTCAGCATCTATCAACGAAAGGTGAGGCATCACATGATCTAACCGCTTTAAATCTGTCTCCTGATAATAAAAAGGACTATAGTAGATTTCCCAAAATTAGTGATGAGACCTCATTAACAAGTTTTAGGTCTGTCCGTTCACCTGTGAACGGTAAGAGGATTATTTGAATGGCTCAGAGAAAAAGGTTTATGATAATATAACAAATATAGTTAATTTAGCTAGTAAATACATTGTTGATCTAGTAGATTGTAGGTCCATTGAGTACCAGGATGAAACCCCAGCGATTAGTTTTTTAAATGTTATTTATCACAGTTTTTTATGTGGTCATTAAAACGGGCCGACCTTGTATTAAGAGATTAGCGCAAGCGGATTGACATCCCAGCCAACAATTGCCTTTTATCATTATCATCATAAGTCATTTTATCATTAACAGACCCATTTTATAACTGAATGCATCAGCTTCATGTAAGCCGATTTGTACAGGAACTTTGTAACCATGGATGCACAATATGTTTGTTATTGCAACAAAGGCCTAGTTTTTTTGCATGGCCCGGGGATTGACCCCCATATCAATTCTGACCTGTCCGAATATACAAAGAGTCTCACTTATAGTTTATGGTGCAAAGTACGACTACCATAAGACTATTGGTTTTGCAAGATTAAGTAGTGTCTACAGGGCAAGGCTCGCCCTATTTCCAAAGCACTTTACTGGTGCTTCTGGTGTTCATAAAACTAGTTCTAACACGGCATCGTCACATGTAAAAAAATAGTTTTTTATTACATTAGGTATTCTAAACCACAATAATGGTAAAGGGTCTACGACAGAACAGAAAATAATCACCACAAACAACAATAATACTTTCATTCCACTACATTTGCCTATTACCTATATGAAGAGGGCACTGATGAAAGTATGTTCGGAAACATTGTTAAATTGAATTTTTTGAAAAAAACTACGTGCAAGGAATTCATTTTGATGATTATGATAAGCAGGCATGTTGAGAAAGGTTCCATTAATGTAATCAAGGCGTTGTGTTACCATTGTGGGACAAAAACCAATTTTTGAGGAAAAAATTCTTAGGAAAAATGGCTCTAAATAAACAAACAGATGAAAGGAAGTTTCTCACTAGGTACTTGTAGAAGAAGATGAAAGGTGTGAGCAGACAAACCACCATCTTCAAAATTAATATCCTTAGAGGAAAATGACTAAAAATATTCAATATCAGAGTTAGTCTTCCTATCCCCCAGGATCGGTATAAAAGGAAACTTATGTATAGTTCACGTTGGTTGGAAGGTGGTGAGGATTACGCCAGAAGAAAGTGACGATTAATTTCATTTTAACAGGTAAGAAATCCAATGGTGATCATTTGGAAAAAGGAGGAGGAGAACGGCCAACATTGAATAATGTTTTAGAAACAACTATATTCCCCAATATTCAATCGGAATCATTAATGTATTGAAACCGCCAGGCTACCATTGCAGAAGTCAGAAAAAGCACCAACAATGAACAATAACACAGTATAACTAAAAATCAGCAAAACCATCTTCACTAAATACAAATCTGACTGTCAACCCCCGATTTAAAACAATATGGCGCCTCAAATCAAAAGGTGACAAAAAAAACAACAAAAACTGCAAACTAATCATCCATAAGTAAACTAGATTATAGCACGCCAATCATTTTTATGACAGCTCCCCTAGTTTATAAAGTTCAGCATTCTTTCTG
>JAMKCH010042755.1:0-12976 GCA_023653785.1 Ophioderma brevispina
CGGATCGCTGTTGATTCGAAGTTCAGATATTCGTTCTCCCCTTTTTTTGGCGATGAACTACCGCTGATGATTCGGTTGGCTATTATTTCGTCAGTAGCCTAAATTGTGTGTCAGATTCCGCCGTAATTTTATGCCATATCATCTCTTCTGATCGCTTTTCGATTGAGGTTCGGGTTATCCGCTCGCCATCTTCGCGATGGATACCCTAGATGGAATGTTAGACTATTAATTTCGTCTTTTTGGCCTAATTCTGTGTTCGGAAACTCGCCAAAAACCATCTAAACCGCCCGCAATCTTTCTATTTCGGAGTGTGGTCAGGTCGCGTGGTCGGCTTTTTGATCTCTACTAAGCGTTTGTGCACGCGCCGCCGAGCCTCTTCACTCGGTCGGCTTTGTTGCCCATCCCCGCGGGGGTCTTTTATTGCTCACGCTATAGCAGGGATTCTCGGCTCCCGTTATCGGCACTTCACCGCCCACCACGGCGTGTTTTGTTGCCTTTATTTTGAATGACAGGGGCAACCTCTCAATCTCACTGCATGGGGATGGATTGTTTGGTTTGATGATTAGTCTTGTCCATACTCAAAGACATGACTTATTATTTTTGTCAACTTGTGCTTCAATTAATATATAGTGTTGAAAGGGGGTATCACTCCAATCTACTATGTCTGGAATTGGTTGTCCGATCATGGAGGTGTGATTACTATACTTTTATATTATATTCTTTCACCTCTATGTTCTGTTGATAATTAGTTTTCATCGCAAGGCAGAGTTTTCTGTATATGGGGTATAGACTATATTTTATCATAACATTTCAAGATTTATATATGTAATAGTTCCACTCTTGGTCTGGCATCGAGCTGCAGACTGGGTCTTATTACGATCCTCTCAGCCTTTTTAATAAGTGAGAGAATCTTTTGGTGTCCATGGGCTGGTTTCGATTCACAGTTTTCTTATTCTGTGATTTCCAACCTGTCTAGGATGTGATGAGTTTGTTTGCCTACGGGCCAAACGGAATTACTCTTTATCCTTGAAGCAATCCTATTTGCACTTAGGCAGATATGTTTTGCTCTAAGGTCGAGCTGGGATCTTTATCCCCTTAGGTTTTTTTTTTCCCTCTTTTGTCATGCCTAATTGGATTTCCCCATTCCTCGGTTGCGTCCCCCCTTAGTCATTCGTATTATAGGGGAATGCTGTTGGGGGCAGGGCGCATTCTGTGCCACTGCCCTTTTACTCGGCGATATTTCCTTAGCACTTTATAGAGTTTTTCGGAAATCTGTTAGTTTCTCTTACTCTCCTGGCCTGCCTCAATCCAGTTGTTTAGGTAGGCCTTGGAGTAAATGTGGAGCTGGTACTGTTATTCGGGTACTGCTCCCACATTTTTTTGCTGAGAATTCTTGTCAGCACCCTTTCAAACGTTTACCGTTCTTCGTTGAGGTGGTCACGTCTCAGGGCGACATCCAGTAGTCCTTTCTGATGCTTTTTCATTTCATGATGAATAGGCATAGTATGCTATTGGATGTGCCCCCGGAATGGGGTCAATCTTCTGGTGGGCCTTTTCCATTCTGTGGAGATCCTTATACAATTGGGGTTGCTGTACTATCCTGAAGCTTACTCCCCCGTGGTAGGCTTGCGATCTAAAGTGTTAATCGGATTGGGCTGAGGTCGGCCTCGCAAGATGCTCCTCTTTTTCCGCTCCTCGCACTCGCTTGCCCTTGTGGGGGGGGGGCCTCAAGTTGAGTGGGAATATGGTGGGGCTGGCTGCATTAGGTACCAGTTGATGACTCATGTCTTCCTGTCCTTACGCTGTGCAGGGTTTCTCGCAGAGTACTGTAGACGTCGAGGGTCTGAGGATTTGAGCTCTTTCCGCCCTCCTCACTCTCCGCTCACCGGAGGATGCCCTTCCTATCGGCCCGTCATGGGCCAGGGGGGCGATTGGGTCTAAGGGCTCGAGCTGACTCTCGAAGCCTTGGCGACCCTATACTTGGGGGTAAAAGTAACCCTCTAAGGATGCGCAGTGTGTGTTGTACACGAGGGGTGCTGGTTTTAGTGTGTGGACGTCCATCTATGTAGTCGCTTATCTGGCCAGTTTTTTGCAGGAGCCCTCTTTCAGGGGCTCAGCAAATTATTCTCTAGGTAAGGTGGATGCCGCTAGGTTTCATGCTTTGTATTGGCATGTGACTTGCACTGCTTTACTACCAATTCTGAATTGCGTGCAATTCATATTAATTACTCATTTCGATTCCCGCAATCCAGGTGTGACGGTTTGCATCCTGCACCGCCTCCTAGTACCAGTGCTAATCTGGCGATGTATATGCAATTTGTTACATCAACATCGGACCTGAAGGTAGCAATCTGTATGAGTTAAGGTAAGAACCGTGGTGTTCTAATGACTCGTAGGAATGCTTGATTACCTTCTCCGATGTTGATTCCCGGCCGTCCGCCCCCTGCAGGATGTCAATCTTGTCGAGGGTTAAGACGAAAAGAGGAAGTTGGATTGTGGGTATGACGTCATTGGGGGTGTGAAGTCATAAAGGGTGTCGAAATGAAATATATTAGGTGGGAATATTATTTATGGGAGTTCGTGCATCTGCCTAAAGACCATGCAATGTGTTTACATTCAAACATCGGGGCAGGAGTAAGCAAGCATTCCTCACGAGTCATTAGAACACCACTGTTGTTACATAATGACAGAATCAGATTAAAAAGTACTGCCTTGTCTTTAATACACGGATTTCAAGCCAAACCACTTGAAGGTTATGTTCGCAAATCCATTGCCAGTATGAATTTTGATGATTTTTTTCGATGTTTCGGATAGAAAATCGCTGCTAATACCTGTACTTATGAATGTATCAATATAATCTTTTGAAGCTGTGTTTTTTGTCGCGTGTGAATTTTCATACTAACTATTCAATGATTGCAAGTTTGAAGTTTGAATGACTTAAGTTTGAAAATTGAATATTTAGTTTTGTGCTAAAAAAAATGCTTGGGTGTGGAGATTAACACAATACTAGTAGAGTTGATTATTTATTATACGTCTGATTTTATTCCTCGCGGTAAAAGCATATTGTCGATGGTTAAGAACTCATTTGGAGGGGGATGTGTGAGATAAAAACTAAAAGTCGTATTTATTAACGGCTGAAATGCATCAACTTGTTCAACCACCTATGATGCTTTAAACCCATTTTGCATGAAAATATTTGTACGAAGTTTAAAGGCTTCATAACAGATTCATTGAATAGATTGTCGTAAAATGTGAGACACTCTATCGATGGCTGGGTTGGCGTCAATCAAAGAACGGATAAGTTTCACGAACACATCGAAGCTGGGTGGGAAAGGAGGCTTAGAACGGAAAAATTGTAGTTGTTATGAGTGACCCAAACTCTAAGCTACTTTTACCATGATTAGACCAAACAGCCAAATATTATTTCTGGGAACAAGATGAATAAATTAAAACGTATCATCTGTTCTAGTATTCCTTAGTGACGTAAAAGAACTTTCAATTGGTGAGTAATAATAACTTATTCATATCATTTTCTCATGTTGAATGCTTCAGAGTTTGTTCAAGTTTGGTGTTCGGAATTTATTCAGTGCTTTTGCTTTGTAATATTTTTTTCGTGAGAAAAGGGACATTGTTTAATTATGGCCTTAATTTTATCCGGTATCGTGGCATCGAATTTCTATTATAGTGATTGGGTAAAACATACAGCCTCTCAGAACGAATGGAATTGTCGACACGCCCCAAAAAACTTTTAATGAACTGACAGGAATAAAAATCCTACTATAATTCAAATGCAAATGGTTTTTGATTTAAATCATAACTTTTGAAGTAATAATTCATTGAAATCGAATTTGTAGTATAAAAATAATCAACAGAGAGCCTCATCAGCCTAATTCAAATCATAGTGATTGGTATTATTTAAAAAAGGACAAAGAAAAAAAATCAACCCACTTTATTCACATTTAATTAATATGAAGGCAAGTATCCATCTCCAGAACTGCAGAAGTGTCTGTGGAGCTTCATTATGTAATGAAATTGGAAGTATCAACAGTTGGTTAAGGCCCCTTGGTGCCAATTTTGCATTAAAAATGTGCAAAACTCTCAATTAAACCAAAGGAAAAATAATTTCAGTATTTCCACAAAGAAGCCCCAACATGATCGAATCCATGGTTTCCTACAGTCAACCATTGAAGACATTGACATTTTAACTACATGGAAGACATTGTATTGAAAACCACAACATGCAGCTCCCAGTAGCTTGCATTGTCACCAGTTGCATTGTCACCAGATCTGGTGACAATGCAAGCTATTGGGATCGGATTACACCCATCAGATTACACCCATCGAATGTGTGGTTTATCGGCTTTGCTCAGCGCAACCCCCTCTACCACACACAAACTACACAGATCGAATCTGTGTTAGTGAGATATAACCCACTAACACAGAGGAAGGTGTATTGAAAACCACTGTACACATCTCTCCATTAGCAGTGTGGACACTAAATGTCAATTGTTTACATGCCTCAGTCTTCCTAAATACAATAAATATGAGTCCAACTTCTTCTTAGCGTGTGTCCACATGTCATTAGTAATGGCTTGTGGTGGTGTCAGGATTTATTCAACTGAGTTATTAACTGATCTGGGGCGCGTGTATCCATGATATGGCCCACTTTTTTTAGACTGGGGGCGGATTGGGAACAGTCAGGGGTTTACACCCTACTCTATTCTACACTGGCTGTGATTTACATGTACAGTTGTGAATCTCTGTACATGGGACCGACGGCTTAACGTCCCCTCCGAAGGACGGGATGCTTTCATGATTCATTTGCCCAATTCCAAGTGAACCATGGAGGAGAGCGGTATTCTGTATTTAATCAATAGCTTGTATACAGATTAAATCCAGAATTGAGCACCCAAATAAATCCAGCAAGAGACCCCACCGGGATTTGAACCCGGGATTTTTTGGTAGATTTGTGCCACAGGCAAGCACCCTAACCGCTAGGCCACACTCTCCCACAAAGTCCAAAAGAGTCCAACTTACCTAGAATCACTGAGACATGATACCACATAATCCAAATGCATCCTTAGAACATTTTTTGAATGCTCAATATCATGAAAATCAAGAGAAATTGGAAATTGTGCACAATGTTTCAGAAGTTTGTTATTATTATTGATGTGAGAACAAAGGAAGATGTCAAGGAGCATTTTCTCACCCCAATCAATATTGCCATTATTTGGATAACTATTGAATGAAAGCTCCCTGGAGGTCAATCATGTTGTTTATGCATTGTCGTGCAAGAGTGCACACACATCTATTGCATATAAGCCATGTGTTTGTAAACAGAAAAAACATAGAGTGAAACAATTGGATTATTGTCTTTGTGAGTCTGTGGATAGACCCTCACATTCGATGGGAATACACACAAAACAGTCTGGAACTCTGTCATACATCTTTTGTGTCAATTGTAATTGGGTCAAGTGCTTGTGGGGTTTTGGGGATGGGGTGGGGTGTCTTGGGGTGGGGTGTCGAGGTGGGGTGTCGGGGAGGGGTGCGGTGTTGGGTGGGGTGTCAGGGAGGAGACGGGTGGGTTCATATTGTAGACTTTGTACATTGTAGTTGCATGTTAGTGTTCGCGACATTCGGCGGGGACATATTTTACGCATCGCACAAATCTGAGTTCTTGTTTTCTACCAAAATGTGATGGGCCCAGGATGAGTGCATCAAATCGCATCATTTTAAGACCAGATTTTCACAAATTTCTTCATTTCTGAGGGGGATGTACCCATTTGACATGCTAAAGTGCGACTTTGCGACGCTAAAGGACTCCACCATAGGCTGCTGACAGGGCCCTTTTCCTTAAATCCGCCGCTGCATTTCCCCTTACAGTATGTGACCTTGTACACACTGTATTAAATTTCTTATTCTGCTGAACAAAGTATTTCTTTGTGTGTAGAGGTTATTAATCAATGGAAAACAGTATTTCAATATTAAAAATAATTGAGTTCATAATAAAGCAATTTAAAGTTGTTTTAATTTGAAATCCACAAGAATGAGAAGTTAAACTTGTTCTGCATGTTGACATTGGTGTTTTGGCTCCAAAGCTGTCACGAATCTGTGACCTCAGGTCAGCATGCGTGTTTTATTTGTCAACACGCGCATCTCTGAGTAAAATGAGAAATTGATTTTTTTATTTCACCTTTGATATTTTTGTTGTCGCTTGCCTTAAAGCAGGAAGACGAATAGGGATCACTTGGTCCATTGTTGGGTCTGTCATTGACTGCTTGGTTGTGTGTTGTAGTTGGGTCTGTTGTGGGTCTGTGTTTGTGAAAAAGGGTTAACATTTTGCTGTAATATCCACATACTTCAATGGATTTAACCACGTGGCGTCAACATTGTAACTTGGGCATCTCCATTTGCTTGATGAGTTTGAGGGTGGTATTCACATGCCAAAGTCAAAGATCCTGTGAGTCAAGGTTGGAAAATGAGGCTGATAGCAAAAGGTTGAAGTTCATTTGGAATAGAGGTGGGCTATAGGTGGTCACAGTTGCAGATCACTTAGAACACACTCACCGATTGATTTGCTTTAACCACCACTTTCAACTTAAGAAAAAACACACAATTTAAAAAGTGCGAAAACCAGGGTGCCCCATCGAAAATCCAAAATGGCTGTCAAATGTGTCAAAAATTTGATTTTTTTTGACGGCTAACATCGATATCTTTTTTGTTCAATTGGCTTAAAGGGATTAGCAGCGGATTTGCTTAATCCGAAACATCCCGAATAACTCATCAACTATTCATATTTTTATAGGATTTGTGACTGGCATGCAGATATGCGACATAACCTGCAAATTGGTGATTGAAATCCGTGTATGACAAAGGAAAGGCAGTTACTTTTTATCGGATTTCTGAACTTCTATACGTGCGTATGTCAAAATCCGACTTGAGATCAAAAAAGCCTTTTCCGGTGAATATCACAGATTTTCAGCGTGATATGAGCACCTTGATCAATACAGTTTGACCTCAAACACAAACATTATTGATCTTTGTCATTCTGATAATGGTGTAAACCACAGTCACCTGTTAGTGTAGATTTTGAGAGATGCCATCGCTGTATGTAATTTGCGGGAGACCTAGTGTATGACACATTTTCTTCAATACCAATATTTTGCACTATTTGGTGATTTGTTTCTACATAAGCAGTTATATGGAATTGTACAAACTTATCCCTGATTATACGTTAAAACAAGCATGCATTGCAAAACATTATTTCAATTCTTTCGCATTATAGCTGCTAATCGCTTTAATTTTTGAGGCAATACCCATGTTTGGGGGTATTAGGAATCATTCTATGCAACTCTCATCTCACCATAGTCTTTTTATTTTCTTGAAAATGCAGTTTTTGCTTAAAATTGAGCTAATGAGGGCGCTTCCCATAAAATGCACTATTTAAAATGTGATTTTAACATTGAAAGTTTTATTATGAACACTTACTGAAAAATAGTGTTTGCAGTTTTAAAACTAGGCTTTTTAATGTCAAAGAAATGCCCTCCATTGAAACCAACACATAAGAAAGTTTGTTGACCCCTGTATATTCCAATGAGTGTTTTCATCAAATTTGAAATTGATGCCACAGGAAAATGGTAAGTGTTACAAGCCTGTTACACAGTTCTAATCTTCAGAAAATGTTGAATCAACAATTCTGATGATGACCCATTTAAAACTTTTGATATGTGTACTTTTTGGGAAAGCGCCCTCACAGTCCAATTTTAAGCTAAAACTGCAATATTATAGGTCATGTGTCGTATAGTGGGACACCCTAGCGTTACATCATGGAAAATCAAGTAAATTTGTCAATTTCACTATTTGTTAGTATAGCATTAAAATGATGTACAACACCATAGTAAAACCATACATTTTCTGAAAGCTGAAGGTGTAAGGACTCTATATTTGCAAGTGACGTTGTTGAGTATACGGGTGCTTGCATTGTGCGAGAAAACATATAGGAGCGCAAAAACCAAAAAAACACATGTTTTTCATGGAATGTTAGCTGATTGAAAAATCGTTGAAGACAAGTAGTACCTGCAAGATAAATATAATTCTTACAGGAAGAACATAGGCTTTAAACCATATAAAATTTGGTATTTCGTTTTTGGACAAGTGACATACAGGGTGGCCAAAAATGGACAAAATTTTGTGAAAAAATAACATGCGTTTTTATTTAGGAAGCACAAAATGATCCATATAAAACAGTAAGAAAGCATGGTACTTGCTGGAAATCGTCAGAAAGAATCATAACAAGATTTGGGACATGGTACCAGTAGTTTTGTACAGGGTGGTTATGAAATTGTAGATATCAACTCGTAATGACGCCCATATTGTTGAAACTTATTTTAAGCTTGGACTATAATCGGACTTGTTGTGGGCTGAGGGTTCCTTTAATTGTAAGAATTGGGATCAGTATTTTTTAAATATTAACAGTACAAAAAATTGAAGATGAACATTACGTTCAAATGTGGCAACACAGTATTCCAGGGTGGTTTTCACAATGAGTAAGGTGTAAGGTATTTAGCCCACTCCATGATTATAGCTAGTGAGTGGCAAAGAATGCCTTTACCACTTGCAGCAAGGCCTATATCTCATCAAAGGGAATACTTTGGTAATTTTACAGTGACTGCATCATTCTCCCGGGGTACATCGATTTCACAGCAGATGAAGTGGTAAGTTAATATATGACAGAAAGCCCAAAAGGCCAAAAAAAAAATTGTTGATTGTCCTCGTCCGAACCCGGGACCCTAATTTTGAAAAATCCGGAAAGTTTTTTTTTCTGTTACTGTTGCAAAAGGATACCGATCCTAATTTTGACAAATTCAACTAAAAGTTTTTTTGTTTTCAATATTACTTCTGAAATGTAAAAAAGATGTTAAACAGTTGCTGTAATAGCATGTTTAGTTGGGTTCATATGTATAAAGATGCATTTTTGAGTACGAATTCAACTTGATTTTAGTGGTTTGATTTACGTATAATACAAAAACATGTTCTAATCCGTTTGCTATTAACATTAAAAAAAAAAGTTTTTTCCGACCGAGCTGACCGGCACCCAACTCTAAAAAGTCATCTATGGAACAATCATTTTTTTGGCCTAATGGGACCAGAAACCTACCACAAGGGTGGGAAAAATATTTCTATTAATGTGTTAATGTTAATTAGTTTAACTACCATAGGCACCTCTCTTTCAATTTAAAGGAAAAAACAAGACCTTTTTCATTGTTTAATTATTTAACGATACAATATTAGTTTGAGAATAACGTGGAGTATATAGAAATGTTGTAACCATTTTTTAAATTAGAAACAAAGTGGTCTTGCAGATGGTCTACTATGCTTGTAATACTCAAATAGCATGAGTTTTACCCATGGTAACATGCATATTGAAATATTACAAATTCTGTAACACACAACATAACAAATACTGCTAATGGTGACATGGCAAGGACGGATGAATGCGAACTGAATGGGAATTATTGGTAACATTAGCACTCCTCGCCCCTTGTGTAACTTCTAACCAATTATCTATAGTAGCCACGGGGAAAAAACTGGGGGGCATATTTTGGTATCTGCTATAAGAATGCACATATATCATAACATTAGCACCATGCCATCAAAAGAATAACTTTAGCAGGGCCACCATCAAAATTCTGTCACGATTAAGCAACTTCCGTCAAATAATTAGTAACGTTAGCGTAATACGACAATCGACATTGGATAGCGCCATGCAGCGCTCGCGCTAAGGATTTTTAATTGTGTAGCAATTTTTGCAACAGCTCTTGCTTTGATCATATTGATAGTGCAAACGTATGGGGGAAATTGCTACACAATCTTAAAATTGCATAGCAAATGGCAGAAAATGTGTAGCCTATCGCGAGCCCTGGCTTCATGCATGTACCCATTACGACAACATCGTGCACGCATAATATATACAGTATGTGTATCCATGCATGATCATCTATCGTGAATACAAACAAGCACAATTACATTGAATTTCTACACACACACTCAGGTTTCGTGGCCCATAGACTGCACCATTCTGTGCTATTGTTACTTATTGTAACAATGGAATGATTTAGGTACCAGATTATAAAAAAAGTAAACATACCTTATTCAATTTCGCACTGCCGTGACATCATGACCACCAGCCTGGAAATTGATAGATGTTGATCGATCTCGAGACTGGCTGTTTGTTCCCGCGAGATTTGAAAAATGCTATTGTTATTGCAAAATATTGACGGAGGTAACAATAGCAAAAAAAATTATTTCTTATTTGCATACCAAAACGATGATTTTTCATATTTTTTTGTTTTAAGTTATCCAAATTGATTGTCCATTTACAGAAAACAATAAAGGCAACTGATAAACTTATTGAAGTTATTCCCAAGTGGCTAATAAATATTGCTATTGTTACAGTGGTGTACATGATGGATTACAGTACATAGCACAGTCTGTTTGTCACCCTCCAGAAAACCAATGGTACTGCTTTTTGCCCCCAAAATTATGTAAATCATGGACAAATTACATCAAATGTTATACAATACCGTTGTTGCGGACGTTACATTTTGTTGACTTATACTACTGATTGTGACTGTTCCAAGACAGTTTAAACATTGCATGAGTATTCCTTGTGTGTCCAAAACTTTTTACATATCAAAATCTGCACATGAAATGAAATTGGTACTTTTAAGGATAAATCAAGTTAAATCCAGAACTGGTGTACTTTAACCTCAGACAGTCTCATTTGATGTATATTGATAGCCGTCGCCATATTGTTTAGAGCCCATGATTTGAAGTTCGGGTTATGTAATTTAAAACGGTGAAATCAGTTTGAAGCTGTAAGGTATTTTCTTACACTCTATATTTTGGAATACACACTTACATAATATCATTTGGAACCTTTTGAGCTAATTGTCCCCCTTGGTCCCCTCCAATTTTTGTGCAAAGGGACTATAGAAATGTACCGTCCGTGGGTGTGTGGCGTCCCACACGATATCTTAGGAACTAGAAGTGGTGGAAGTCCATCTTTGTCACATAGATTATCTCAGTAGGCAGTGGTGGGATACAAAGGGGGTCCATGTGACATGGGTCAAAGGTCAAATGTGGTCAAAAATAGGTCAAATAGGGGCAAAAATAGGGCTAAATCGCTAAATAACATTGTCAACACCTTCTTTTGATTGGAGCAAGTATGGGTGGTCCACTCTTCGCACACATAGATCCCTCAAGTAGGCCGCGGATGAGTTGGAAGAGGGTCATGTGGCATGGTCAAAGGGGTCAAATGGGGTCAAAAATGTGCAAAAATGGAGTTAATTGCTATAAACCTTCTGTTGTGGTAGGATGAAGCTTGGTGGGTGTGGTCAACATTCGTGCCGAAAGTTTTGAATGTCATTTCAAGTCAGGCAAGGTCAATAACTTAACATGTGGTAGGAGGGATGAAAATGGTGGGTGTTGTGGTCAACACTTCAGTACAAAAATTTTGAAGTCATCCGAGGTCATCAAGTCAAATCACTTAACAGTGGTAGGAGATGAAAATTGGTGGGTGTGGTCAACATTCAGTACCCAAAAATTTTGAAGGTCATTTCACGGTCATCCGAGGTCATGCAAGGTTCAATCACTTAACATTGGTTTGGGAGGATAAAATTCGTTTGGTATTGTCACATTCGCATCAAAATTTGGAAGGTCATTTCCAAGGTCATGTGGGGTCATCTAAGGTCAATCACTAAACATGTGGTTGGAGGGTGAAAATTTGGTGGTGTATTCAACATTCCGTCCAAAACTTTTGAAGGTCATTAAGGTCATTAGGGGCTCATCCAATGTCAAATCACTATATGTGGGTAAGAGGAGAAAATTGGTGGGTGTGGTCAACATTCAGTCACCAAAATTTTGAAGGTCATTTCAAGGTCATTCAGGGTCATCCAAGGTCAAATCAAACACTTCCACATTTGTTACGGAGGTTGAAAATTGGTGGTTGTGCCTGGTCAACATTCAGTCCAAGACTTTTGAAGGTAGGAGGGTCATTCAAGGTCAAATCACTAAATATGTGGTAGGAGGATGAAACGTGGTGGGGTGTGGTCATCATTCAGTGCCAAAAAATTTGATGGTAATTTCAAGGTCATGTGGGGGTCAATTATACAAATCACTATCATGTGGTAGAGGATGAAACTTGGGTGGTGTGGTCACATTCAGTGCCAAAAATTTTTGGTAGTCTTTCAAGGTCATTCAAGTCCAATCTTTGGCCACATGGGTTGTAATGTCATAAACCTAGTGAATTGGTCAAGGGCCCAAAAGAAAATTTTTTGAAGGTCATGTGGTGCTCATTCAATGTCAAATCACTAATCATGTGTTAGGAGGTTGGAACCTTGTGCTGTGGTCAACAGGACAGTGACGAAAATTTTGAAGGGTCGTGTCAATGAAGAGCCACAGTGTTCACGACCACTTATATTCCTCACCATCTTCCCTGAGATCTAAAAATTGTTGACTTCTTGTTCTTTAGGCTAGCTGCACTGGGTGGAGGACCTTTGTGGTTCGAGAACCGCGTGTTTTGAGCTTAAAATCTGTAAAAAATAAAAAGGAATTTTTGTTATTTTTCACAATTGTGTATTAAATTTATATACCGTATACTGCACATGGTTTTAACCCTCAAAATTAACATTAGAAGTTCTTGGGTCAATTATAAGTTATTGTTCGTGGCCACTATTTTTTTCCTATATTTTACTGACATAGCAACTTTAGCAGTGGACCATTAATGTTGACAAGGTGTAACGTCCACAACAATTCTTATATGTCCATTTTGGCCTTTTGTACATACTGTTTTTTAATGTTTTTGTCTTGTTTCCTTCTGAATAGTAAATAAAACTTAAACCAACATATAAATTCTATACACTGATACTAGTTGATTTGCTTGTCAACATTCCAATGTAAAGTCGCCGCAACAAAG
>JAMKCH010042756.1:0-12688 GCA_023653785.1 Ophioderma brevispina
GTCTTGTTACCTATCACTGTGATGCAAAAATCGGTGATATGACATTGCCAAAAATGGTCCAAATCGAGCCGTAGTAGTGAGTGAGTGATGAGTGATGATTCATGATGCTCCACGGGCCGGACCATTCACTTTTTCGGTTATGTAGTTTTGCGGTTCGAAGTCGAAACACAGGCCTCTCGACCCCTCCTGATTGACAATATGTGGTCTCATGGCCTTTTGGAACGTAAAGAGATCAGTCTCTTGCACCAGTATGAAAGAACGTGCTCTGTTACTGTTAGCCTTGATTTGATGTTTTACGAAAATGTGAGACCTGTTTCTTGGATGGAATTTTGAAGTGCATCTCGGGTTATTCTCCCCACAACAAATTTGCAAAATATCATACGGCCGATAGCGTCTAGTTTATTTACGTCATGGATTCAACTAATTGAACGGCCATTTGGATTTTGCATGTGATGTGTGAAAGAGCGCGCTAGATGTCAATCAAGGCTGAAATTGTCGTCTTTAAAATTTGATGAGAACGAAAACGGTGATTCGGAGATGTAAATAAGCACAAAAAGTTGGTCAATGTACAACGGCCATACCGTCCGTTTGGAAAGAATTTAGGAGTGGGCCACATTCCAAACCCTATGAATTAGGCAGCCTCACGGAATAACTGCAATGTTGAAGGAGTGCTGACAGAATAATGAATTCATCACGAATTGGTGTAATTGTAAATATGTAACGTAAAGTTTTATTTTTCATCCTTATGTCTGGTAGGATAAACACTCGTTGCATTTATGAAAAAAGAACTGGTTTGAATATCAGAATATGCAAATTCAGACGAGAGTTCATTTATGTACTATAATCGCCCTCATAATTTCTGAAACAAATGGCGCACGCGCGAGTCTGTTGAATCGCGTATTGGATTCCGTGTCACAGCGCTTCGTCACACACTTCCGGGTTTACGCGCGAGTGTTGAGAATTTTGTTTCAGGAATACTGACGAAGAGTATACTATAGCCTAGGGAGTACTGTAGGAGCATGTTTTTATTTTATTACTAAATTGTTGTTTTCGTAAATTGACATAGATCACTCAACTTCTCAACCACTGTAGTTGAACTGAATATGCATTTTTATTCAAAAACAAATCTATATATTAAACCGGGTGGTATGTATCTCAGTGTGTTTGTCTCATCTGACAGCGTCTATTTTCTCGGAGACTGAGGTCGCGCGTTCCTGAAAAAAACTTGGTGGGTGGTACAGCGGTACGGATAAGTACGTAATCCGTTCTAAAATTGGAAAAAAAAGTTGGAGTAAATTGAAACAGTGTTTGAAAATTCCAAGACTGGAATAATACCGAAAGGGCATTGTGGGAAAAATGGATGTGGGGGACGTAGCGTGATGTTCACGTTTCGTTGTTTACGGCACCGAGTACCATCAAAAACGTTTCAATTTTCTCGCTAGTCTAAGGGTTCAGACCTATTACGATACACACCCGGGATACTCATTCAAAGCAAAAATCCTCCATAGAACAGGGTAGAATTTCAGTAGCAGAGTGCAAGACTCGGTCTTGATTCTCAAAAATGAATTTTCGCTGGAATCATCTAATCGCCACTGTTAAATTATAAAGTTACGAGAATCAACATTGATTCCCACAAATCAATTACAAGGAAATCTGACGAGAATCGATTCTCGGATTCTCGCTGAACATTTAGCCCATGATAGAGCCCATTCGTTTTCCGGAGATATTGAGATTCAGTTTCATTTACACACATTCGCTAGACGGATGATAAACATTAATCTCTCGCGCAGTAGTTCCAATTTAGATAATATCTTACGCAGTCTGTGACAAAGAATACACCGTGGGAAAATTCCAAACCGCCGTACAATTTAGACGAATATCTTCGCAGTCTGTGACAAGACTACCCTGGGAAATACCAGGACCACCGTACAATTTAGTACTATCCTTTCGCCGTCCTGGACAAGACTACAAAGTGGGAAAACCGATGCCATACAATTGAGAGTAAATATCTTTGCAGTCGTGACAGACTACACCGTGGAAATACCAGACCGCCGTAGGGTGGGTGCCCCTTGCCCGAACGAAGACAGAGTTTGATTGGTAGTGGATCAAGGTCATCGGGTCATTACAGTCAAGAAGGTCAAATTGGGGTATAGGTTGGTGTATGGACATGAATCTGGGGGTGGGGTGATTTGTTGATGCCGAAAATTTTGAAGATCACGACCAAGGTCATTAGGGGTATTCAAGGTCAAAGGAGGTCAAATGGGGTAAACATTGGGTATGGACGTGAAACTTGGCGGGTGGGGTTTTTTTTTTTTTTTTAAAAATTTTAAAGGTTAAGCCAAGAGTCACCGGTCATTCAAGGTCAAATGGGGTAACCATTGGTGTATGGACATGGAACTTAGAGGGTGGCGTTGATTGTTGATCCCAAAAATCTGAAAGGTCATGACAAGGTAATTAAGGTACATCATTCAAGGTCAGAGGAGGTCAAATGGGGTCAACATGGGTGTATCCAGAAAATTGGTGGGTGGGTGCCTCTTGGGGATGAATTCAGTATTCTGGCACCACATCCAACAACATGCAGTTTATTCCGTTGAGTCTGCCGAATTCACAGGGTGTTGGCAGAATACTAAATTCTTTCCGCCCCTTGACCTTCCGGAGACCGATTTTGTATTGGTTAGTGGATCAAAGGTCATCAGGAGTCATTCAAGGTCAAAGGAGGTCAAATGGGGTAAACATTGGTATATGAACATGAAACTTGGAGGGTGGGGTGGATTGTTGATGCCGAAAATTTAAAAGGCACAACAAAGTCATTAGGGGTCATTCAAGTTCAAAGGAGGTCAAATGGGATAAACATTGGTGTACGGATGAAAATTGGAGGGTGGGGTTGATTGTTGATGCCAAAAATCTTAAAGGTCATGACAAGGTCATCAGGGGTCATTCAAGGTCAAGGAACCGCAAAACCAAGTTTCATTCAAGCCAGGTGATCGCGAAACCAGGCAATCTCGAAACCCGGGGACCGCCTAGTATAAGCAACTACTCATTCACAGAGCACGGATGGTTAATTTTATGTTACAGTCTGCGTTACCCGCCAACCAACAAACCCACGAAACAGTATGTGCAAGGAAACCCCACGGGCAGTGACCGCGCTTGTTTTAAAGTACATGAAAAGCATCAAGGCCTGAACTTTTAAAGCTTGAAACTTCACAACAAAACAGCTATAACAATGCATTGTTTGTTGGTATATCCCTTTGCACCATTGCAGTTAAGTAGTTAACTAAAATACCATCAGAAGACATTTAGCATACAGCAGTTAAATGGTTAAATCAAAATTTAATGTGAGTGAACCATCCGAAAGTCAGGAGAAAATCGATGTCGGAAACCAGTTTAACAGACTTTATAAATTGAAAATATTTCATATCTGTTCTTTTATTCACTCTGAAAAGATATTGTCCTCTTTCCTTAACTTTGTTCTGTATTTATTTATTTTCTTTCCTTAAAGTCTGACTCAGAGATTTCGAAATATATATTTTTTGTGTAGTAATCAAAAATAGTCAACTAGAACTAAAGATACTCACCTAAATTGCTCAATTCCAAAGTTAGAGATGAATCGGATTTTTCGTTTTCATGCAGTATACATTTATGTACAGTATAACAGTGCATAGGATACCGTGTATAACAAAATTTCCGGATCCAGAATTTTTAAACAAAGTTGTGATTTTCTATGTGAAGGACTTCGATTTGAGGCTTAGTTATTTTACACAGTGATATTATAATGGACAAGCATATGCATATGAAAAAAACCCAATGTGTTGAAAATGAGGGCGCCCTCCCCAGGAAATCTCTGAGTCAGCCCTTGAAATATATGGGAAAATCGAATATGCCCTTTGGAAAACTATAAGTACTTTAATTGTGAAAATTACACTCGAAGAACTCTTGTATTCTTTTTAGCATGCATGCAATAGGAACATAACCACTTAATTGCAAATAATTTCTATGACTATTAAAATAATACTACCTAGATGACTACAGCTTTGAATTAATTACTATGGTGTGTACAGTGCAAACAACAGATACTGGGACCATATAATTAGTTCGTTGACATTTATCAATAATATGATGTCCCGCCTAGCTGGAAACACCTGCCATTATGTCATTCATCCGTGTTAATTCCTAGGAGTACTGCTACTGAAACCAACATGTGCATTCTATCTGGTGTTGAAAGTCTTCTTTTTAAGTTCGAATCTAATGGAACAAATACATTTTAGTTATATTATAACCTACATTTATAGGCAGAATTGTCTGAAACAGCGAAACAAGATTTCAAGGTGCCCAAAATTTAAAAAGCAAAAAACACACAAACAAACACCAAAAATAAAATATTTGTTGAAAATCATTGTATTGGAAAGCCTTAAGATGTTAGAGTTAATGAACATTTTCAAAATCATGAAAAAAAAACATTATGATGCTCATTAAACCTACGCTGCCGAGAGGAATGGATGGAAACGAAAAACGTGGTACGGCGGAAAATGCTTTTGTGCATTGGGCGTCAACAACTAGTTTTGGTCGCGGCCAAATGACTCTCATTGGCTCTCATTGCACTGGCCGTTCGTACCGGAAAATGACGCGTGTTTTAGTGGCACGGGGCCGTTTCCCGGAACCCATGACGCGATGTTTTTTGTTGCATATGGGCCGTCTTACGGGAAATTGACGCGAGGTTTTGTTGTCTGGCCTTATTGACTGGAAATGATGCGATGCTTTTCACTGCATTCCGCAGAAGGCGCAATGCTTTTAATCAGGCGGGGGACACTGTACAAATGCATAGGACAATTTCGATTTCGATGGTGATAGCGCCACCATTTGCGATAAGCTATGGGTTAATTATGCATAAACGTATTTGGGAACGTAAACGCGAGCATGACGTAGCATAACAGCGCGCAACGCACGACTATGATGTAGCGTAAATAGCGCCACTCACGATGGCGATACTATAAGCTCAAATTTCATGAGATCAGTGTGCAGTAAGCATCCATTATTTATTTATTTATTTATTTATTTATTTATATTTATTTATTTACCTGTTTATTGCATTTTCACGCGTTGTTTCATCGTTGCATCTGGGACGTTTTCCAGTAATGGGCTGTTTTTCGTTGATCTGGGCGTCTTCCGGAAAATGACGGCGATGTTTTTCGTTGCATGTGGGCCGTCTTCCGGGGAAAATGGCGCGATGTTTTTCGTTTGAATTCTGGGCCTGTTAGTGACTTTACGCTACTTATACTGCTGCCGGGAAACGGCGGAGATTGAATGAAAGCAAATTTGGCTCTCGTTGCATCTGGCCGTTAATAATAAAAATAGATTGCTTCGTTGCATTGGGCGTCGGCGGAAAAAGACACGGGTCCTGGTTAGGGTAATATTGAATAAGTTCATCAGGATCGTAATATGTTGAAGGGATTCATATTTCTGATCAAGTAGTAAATCGCTATTTACTTACTGTGGACGTTTTGATGGAGACTACCATCTTTATACGGATAGATGTATTTACTTACTGCGGATGTTTCAACTATCACTCATCTAGCGTTTGATAAAGATGGTCGTCTCCATCAAAAATTCCACAGTAAGTAAATGCCATTTAATACTGGGATCAGAAATCTATGAATCCTATTCAAAAAGATTGTCATAATATTGCATGAATATAAAATGCACAAAAAACCGTATAACTTCATTATTAAATATGAGCTAATCACAGCAAGTATTATTTGACCCTGGGACCTTTCACCTGAGAGGGACGGACGGAGGGAGGGAGGGAGGGAGGGAGGGAGGGAGGGAGGAGGCGGGAGGGAGGCGAGCGGTGAGGAGGGAGGGCAGGGAAAGGGAGGGCGGGAGGGACGGGAGGGAGGGAGGGGGAGGGAGTGAGGGAGGGAGGGGATTGGGGGGAGCGGAGGGGAGGGAGGGAGGCGGGGAAGGGAGGGAGGGAGGGAGGGATGGGAGGGATGGAGGGTGGGAGGAGGGAGGGACGGAAGGGAGGGAGGGACGGGAGGGAGGCCCCCATATGACCCAAATAACTAGGATCAAAATTCTGTGATCATATGAAGCTTACTGACCAATCACTTTGACCATGACCAGCTTGCATTATAATCAACGTCTGTGAGAGAAGTCAGCTCCACAAAAATTGTTTTGAAGAAGCAGCAACAAGATAAACAGACAAATACAGTTTATCACTTATAGGCCTAGGTGTTCTACATTGCATGTGTGTTAGCACAAATGAAATGGTTATGTATAAAAAGTGATATTTATA
Organism: Ophioderma brevispina; assembly: GCA_023653785.1. NCBI lineage: Eukaryota > Metazoa > Echinodermata > Ophiuroidea > Amphilepidida > Ophiodermatidae > Ophioderma > Ophioderma brevispina. The sequence continues at coordinate 6,293 of JAMKCH010042756.1, forward strand.
AAAAAATCAAGGGCTCTTAGCTTGCATTGCCACAGCTGTTGAACATGCTCACATCATTACCACTACCAGACAGTGAATTGTTGACTGGTACTTACAATCATAACAATCTTTCTTGGATCAGAACACAGTACAAAAAGGCAAAAAAAAAATGTCCAGACGCAAATTCATAGCAGTCTTTGAGTAGATGACATGATTAGAGTTAATGACTGAATATTTTAGCTTCGAGTGCATCGGCAAAAAATCCTGCACGTGAGTCAGTTTGAAGACGGAATAATGGCACAAGCCCCGCGTGCCATTAGAGCTCTAGTTAAGCTGACGAAGTGCAGTGATTTTGTAATGCACCGAGGAAAACTAAAAATCTGCAGACATAACTGATTCATAAAACAATTATTAGAGAAGTAAGCAAAATTTAAAAATAAAAATCTGAAATACGTTATGAAATCCAATGCAGTGACGTTTGCAACGAAATTAGGCACACACATTGCCACAAACGAGAGCATCAACGATGATGTAAACCCTTGCTTATAATACAGCAGGGATCTACAGCTGTCAAAAAAACTTGTATTAAGATGAACCAAGTCCCTCTTTGGCATACAAAATATAGTTGTGACATGATACTTAATCACCTTCAAAGGCACAGTCTTATTAGCTTTCAAATTGCCGTGGGTTTGTTCAAATTGTCGTTGTAATCTCGAGATGTTTAGGAAAACACCGGACGAGTTCAGGCGTGGAAGGCCAATTTTGTGAACTCCAGACTCACTGAGGATAATCTCTCCACAGGTACGTTAGACTGTGTTATGGTCATGTTCTATTGATTTTTTGATATTAACAGAAAATCAGGTGGAAATCGGTTTTTTGTACATGGAACCAAAACAGAATAAAAAAAAAACTGACTTTTGTAAAAATGGTAAAACATTGGTCTCTACCCCGGTGGTGTCACTTCCTATTCAAAGGCGTAACCCAAGTCAAAAAATACGGGGCCCTTTTTCGCGTAGTTTCAAGTACATTCTAAGCAATTTTGCCCCATTTTTTACCTGGAAAAACAGTACAAATTAAACCTCTAAAACAACTTTTTTTTGGATTTCAAGTACACTTTTACCAAATCACCCCTTTTTTGACATTTCAAGAAAACACACAAAAACATTTTCTTTTCAAAGATGAACTGTTGTCCTTTTACCTGTTTTTTAATACATCTTTAAGCCTAATCTATGAGGAAAAACAAATAACAGAAAAAGTACACTGAATTCAAATAACCGAAAATTACATTGTCAATTTCAACCAATATCAATTCGAAAAAAATAGGTGGAACAATTTCAGGAGTTAAGTCACTAAATGCTTTGCTTGCATTGCGGACAACCATGCAACAAGCTACAACAGTTGCTCCTTATATCATGACGTTTCTTATACAGCAAATTACACAGAAGAAAAGTCAAGGCACTTTTCAATATAAAACATTTATACTCTGAGGACAGTCGCAATACGCACACTTAATGACCTGATTCCAGCCAATTCACTCGCAGTCGCGGGCATTCGAGACAAACGTGGTCCTTGACTTTATGGTCAGACCCTGATGAATCAAGAGTACCATGCTTGTCATGTTCACGACCGGCGCAATTTGATATCGCTTGCTATTTTAAAGACCAATGGAATCAGCCGGCCTCTACCTGGGGCATAGAGTTGGAGTAACAAAAGCCCTTGGAAGCCCCTGCTACACGATGTCGTGAAATGTAAACAAACGGGGATTCGACTTGAACTTTCAGGGACTTGTCCCAGGACTGAGGTGTCGAATATTTTGGGGCAAAAACATAACAAAAATGTTAAGACTGATTAAATTCGAGAGAAATTGGTAAGATTCAGGACTCACATTTTCGTATTCACAAAAAATATACCCTTTTTCAAAAATATTGGTACATCGTAGACAAAAAAGGACCATTTTTTTTCAAAATCGTGTACATTTATGTTAGCGAACATACGTTCAAAATCCACCCTTTTTACGCGGAAAAAGGCACGGATCATGCCGTTACCATGGTCAATATGAGTGACACACCGGGGTCTCATCTATGCAAGGACATTACAAAGTTGGGTACAAAAAAAACATTCACACAGTTACAACTTCTCCAAGATACAAGTGAAAAATCGAATAGGTAGTAGAAATTTGTTTTCTTATTGATAGGCTATATAGTAACTTGTCTATCTTTTACAATATTTCATTGCCAAATTAAATAAGATAATAATTTTAAATGTTAAGGGCCTGATAATAGTTTTTGTGATAAATATCTAGAGAGAGTATTCACGATTTGTATATTTATATGTTTCAAAAAACAAATTATGTTTCTACTTGATAAACAATGTTTGGTGAGGAAAGGTAGGCCCTACACACTTTTAGACTACAGTATTGTTCAGCTAATACTCCCACAACTAAGAGTCCTAAGGAAGATGAAATGACTTGAAAATAGAAATACCACTGCTATTGAAAGTCTAAAAGTTGAAACCAAAGTATGGTCTAGTCCCAGGGTCAAGTGAGATGACTGAAAGTTTACCTCTGGGATGAGATATCAAGGACAACTCATATTCCTTGGTATGTTCTCTTCCAAAAACCAGATTAACAATTTGGCAGCTCTTAATTTTAACATAGATGTGGGGGAAATGATGTAGTAATGGCTAAAGCGTGAGTTTTGATAAGGACATGATTAAATTAATAACAATTTGTTTAAGTAAACTTATGGTTATTAAGAAGAAGGCCTACTTGAAATTTTAAAAAGAATATGTTAAACATTAGTTTGGTAAATATTCCCTCTTCAGAGTAGAGTGAGGGTGACCATGGACCTGTTAGTAAGGTCATATGCCTAAAAGTGCTAAAAAGTGGTAGTAAATCTTCACTGCTAATTAGTGAAAGTTAAAACTTTAAAGACATATACCAGATGATCAAGAAGGCCTTTACTTTGAGCATAGAGTTGCACCCTGAAAAACTTTGCCTCAATGGTATTGCCTTCGCCATCACCAGAGAAAATGCACACAAGGCCGATGACTTTCAAGCTAAATTTCTGGACTTTGAGTGTAAAAAACAGCTCCAAAAGGACAAATTACACCCCGATTTGGGAGATCGCTCTATTCGTCCCTGACTCGGGCTCTACCCTACCCCTCCAAAAATTTCTCAACATACGATAAGAAATGTAGACCCGATATACAAAAACACACACAAAATGGGACAAATCCTCGTGCGTCATAGCTATAACTAGGTTGCTAGACACAAGGGTTAAATAATCAATCCACGTCGCGCGTAAAACGGTCTAAGCATTACTGTTCGCTAATTTACATACGCACGGTTTTACAATACAAATATCAATGCATGATTTTGCCCAATCTATTTCATTTAAACTAACCGTGTATGAATGTGGCTTTATAAAATTTTGTATTAGAGTTTCATGTAGGTGATCTGTATTCAAGAACAGATTTGGCTTGTAAAAGTCGGTTAGTATGGGATTATACTGAAATGAGCCACAAATGGAAGCACTAAATCTTAATGCCAGTTCGCATCAAGTTAATTAAGGAAATAAAGGCTGAATCAGAGATTTCCAGGGGATGAGCGCCTTCAATTTTCCAAGCAAATGGAGATTTTTTTGCACATTCCCAAGCTTGTCCCAAGTAAATCACTGAGGTAAAATAATAGATGAGACAAAAGCCCTGTCCAACAATTTCGTAGAAGGCATGTAATTATCATTAGACTCTAAGACATACCACCAACATCGTCTCCAATTCAAGATGCAAAATTTTCATCAGGAATGTCAAATATTTTAAAAAAAATTCCACCTTAAAATTTGTTCCGCTTGTATTACTCTAATTTTGTATCATTAAAATGCCGGGAACTTTACCGCGCGGCTAATTTTCAACAGTCCAACCTGTTAATACGCATGCATACTTGCGTTGTTGTAACATCGTCTCGGCATACTCAAATGCTGCTTTATGGGAAATCGTTAAATCTTCAATATTATATCTTTTCTGAATCTCATAAATTCATAAATAAATGCATTTGTCTCTACCCATTATTTTTATAGCAAAAAACAGCTAGTGCAGTAAATTGGCTTTGCAGGTTACTGCTTCTCTGTTAGTGTATTGTTTGCATCCAGCAGAGGTTCTGTGATATCCAGATGGTTTTGTATCAGCAACGTCTGTAAATACCAGGTTACATGTGCCTATCAAATCTGTAAGAAGAAGAAACACAAATGAACTTATAGTACGTAATGATGACAATATGAACATGGCATTGAGTCAAAAAAAATAACAAAAAGGCTGGTATCATAACTAATATAAACAAGGCATGGGTACAACAACATAATCTGGGTATTGGTTGGGCTCGCTCTTGTTGCTTCATCTGCTGGAGTCATGTGCATTAACACAAATAAAATTTTCACAAAAAATTCCACAGCACTGAGTGAGAAAAAGCCCTAAGTCCAGGAAGAGTAGCGATGAGTCTCAACAGACTCAATTGGCACGAAAAATACGCCAGCGACACTGCCATAGCGTGCTATCCCCGGGTCATGGGGCTGGAACCGAAGGGCCCTGGGTTCGAGTCCACCCGAATTTGCGCAAATTTCTTGTTCCCACCTCTTCTCCCACTCATTCAGTCCCTCCCTGGATATGGCTAGAAAGCCAATGTGGGGTTTAGGGTTGTTTAACAAGTTTATACTGATTTATCTTTCCTTTATTGTAATATGGAGAGATAGAGATTGCAATAAGATCTTGTGGAACCAGTACCCAATGGCTAAATGGCCTCCCACTTTCAGAACATTTCCACTGCCATGATTGAATGGGTGTACCAGAAAGATGTTAGAGACTTTGTACACAAAGAGAGGAATTAAGTATTCGACGAAAAAGAACAAATGCCAAACTTAATGTAGTAGTGTCTGCAAGAGGGCAACGGGATTTGGCTTTGGTAGCGGTCTTGGGTGTGTGTTGTGTGCGCGTGTGCGCTGTCTCATGTCTGTCTGTCTATCTTGTCTGTGGTAAATAATGGTAACCCTAAACAGATAAGTACATCTATGTTTCCTCATCCTGTGCACACTTTTAAGGCACTTGCAGGTAAGGTCCTTGGGTAGTAACCACAGTTAACCCTCTCAAGAGTGGGGTCACAGGTCAGAGGTCATGGCTACAAAAATGTCAGGACTTATCGAATGCTTTGCATATCCACCTGTGTAGATCGATTCATGACACTTCATACTGGTCCTGGGTAGTGTTCCCATGTATTGGTTGACCTCGTGTGAACTTGTTGAACTCATGCGACCTTTGTCCCCATTCACAAACTGAGACAGCAGACGCCTTGATTAGGTGAACATTGTATTTTTTTTCAATTATCATCAAAAAAAGGAAACGCGAGTAAACTTATGTCATCCCTATCGGCAAGATGGCCGTCGGAACATGAACTCGGATGACATTTGACCTTGGTCCAGGACCTTGACATCATCCATATATGAAGAAACACCTATTGCACCTTAACCCCAAGTCTGGTTCAAATCAGCTTCAGTTTTCAAAAAGACCCGAAAACCGAAAGCTAACTGACTGGAACACATATGACCTTGACATATCCACATATGAAGGAAACCCCGACTGCACCTTAACCCCAAGTCTGTTTAAATTGCAAAATATTACTCCGCTTTTCAAGACAGGGGAGAAAAATGTAAGGCCCATAAAAGCTAGCATTTATACCAAACCTGTTAAAGTAACCAATAAACGAATGAGAAGTGATCATTCCTGCGAGGTTGTCTATTCAATATTTAAAAACAGGCGATCTTGTGCATAAAACACACCGTTTAAGCAAGAATTATGCGGTGCATACTTAGATGGCCCCACAACTGTGGTTTAATCACATTTATTAAAAAAAATAAAAAAAATAAAAAAAATAAAAAAAATAAAAAAAATATACAGCAAATGAACTCACCATGTTATCACCGATGATACAGGATATGTTAGATGTCATGGACTATAGCGCGCTATAGAGTTGTTGATGTGCTTTATTTCGCAAAGATTGACATTATGTTACCAAAAGCTAGTACGGAGTTCTTCACGTCTGATATTAAATGGCTGCCATTAAGTTTGTTGCCGGACATCTACAACCTCTTGAATTGCCATTTCGATCATACGCTTGATAATAATCATTCAGTGATTCAATGTTCTTAGCTTTATATAAATAAATAATCCCAATAAGGGTTTTGGAGTATAACGTATAATCTCAAATCATCTTAAAATTACTAAATGCTTTGTTCCTCCTAAGCCCCTTGTATTAATCAATTGATACACCAATGTGTTAAAACAAGGATAATGCTGTAGGTGTGATCCCGGGGGTTAGTTCTATAATCTATAATCAGCGGCCTTGGTGATGGTGATGACGACGATGACGTT